>VXBA01000586.1:979329-1015787 GCA_013399895.1 Serilophus lunatus
CCATTTTTTAGTATTTTTGCTGGATTCCACTCCAACTTGTAACATTAAATGAGAGTGCAACTTACCACATATCAGCTGGTTTTCCTTCAGGTTATAAAATGACAGTCCATGTAAAGCACTGGGATAAGCACAAACTGTTTCCTCTGCTATTCGAACTGAAGCATTTCTGGCCCATTGCAAGACCCATTTTAGATTGCAGTCACAGATGAGTGAATCAGTGTTGAAATGTCTAGAAAGGCAAAGAACGACCACAACTGGCAGATGTGCAGTTTTCATAAGAGTACTTTCTTCTGTTAGATTCAAATTATCTAACTCTAAGGAGAACTAATTCTAAATAGGTGCAGAACTATGGATGTGTAGCTATAGCTGTATAAATACAATACATAGTGTCCCACTGTTAACTACTTTCATGACATTATGCAAAAGTTCTGGGTTTGGTTGCAGAACAGCATCACTGACTACTACTGAAATAAATTTGAGTATGTGTTACTGCAGGAAACCATGCTATAATACACTTTCACTTAATAAAAACCTCTTTAAGTAGAGACTTGACCATGGAAGCATCAAGGATACACTTTTAGATATCAGGGAGGTACAATTAATATCGATAGCAGGGAATTGTTATTATGATTGCAGGAAAAATATTTAAAATTACTGGGTTTGTGTAATTAGAGTGACTATATGATGTAATGCATGAAAACATGCAAAGGTGTAAGACAATAAAGTACAAAACAGAAAAAGGGATGCTACTCAAGAGGCCTTGACTTGGCTAGTCAGAAATGGGGTTGAGTCATCAGTGCTATCCATTTTCCTGCAACAGGTAGAAGATGGTAGCTCATCATTGAGACTGACATTGATAATAAAATAGCGCAGATTTCATATTTGGAATACACTACTAGAAACAATCCAGTTTGAATTCATATTCAACTCTGCCGTGTTTATTCCAATGTCTTTCTGAAGTATTTCAGAATTACGAATGATATGATACAAATGGAATGATACTCACAGTGCTTTCAGAGATAGCAGCTCAGAAAAAAGTCCATTCATGAGCGTTGAAAAAATATTCCCTGACAAATTCCTAGGGGAAAAAAGGCAATTTACAGTTAGTCATAACAAATACAAGAAGAAAAGAAAGTTGTTTTAATTTTTCTAAGGCTAATTAAGAAGTTTTACTTTCTTGACAACAGTAAAGACATATTTAAATTTGTACATTGCTTTTTTTTTTGTAAGGGACGGCAATATTCAAATTACACATTCTTACTTGTTTTATTTTCACATTAGATATACATAAAATTCACTTGGTCTCACAAACAGGAACATTTCTACATATTTAATAGAACAGAATTCTAGAAGAGAATATACTAGAATTTGAGTGAAAATATTTCAAAAAGTCAGTGAGACCTAATTGGATTTTTATTGTATATGTAGAATGTTTCTTAAAAGAATCACAGAAGTATCACAGTATCAGCAAGGTTGGAAGAGACCTTAGAGATCAAGCCCAATCTATAATCTAACAGCAACCCATCATCTAAACCATGGCACCAAGTGCCTCATACAGACTACTCTTGAAAACCTCCAGGGTCAGTGACTCCATCACCTCCCTGGGCAGCCCATTCCAATGGCAGATCACCCTTTCAGTGAAGAAAGAAGTAAAAAAAAAACAAAACAAAACAGAACCAGTGTCTTAGTTTAGTAATGTTCAGTTGAATTCAAGCAATTCCTTAAAATAGTAATGAGTTTCCAAAGTAACTACACAAATAGTTTTATTACAAAGGACTTTAAACAAACTGATTTTTCCCATCCTTAAATTAAGGACATTTACAATTTAATTACTGTTCTACTATTTCTTGTCTTGATGGCTGAATGGTTTAGGGTTAATACTTTCAAACAGATGCAATTCAATTTTGTATAGTTTAGCAGTATTGCTCTGACAGTGCCTTAATAGGATAAACTGTGAAGTAATACTGAATTTTCTACACCCATAAACTGAAAAATTAGTGCATATCCAACATTAACATTTCACAGCATATGAATTTCCTACTTTTGAAACACCAATATATGTTTCTTTCTATTCAGTGCCTGAAGACCACATATTTGAATTCAAGGTTCGCTACAAAATTTTAGTTATCAGGGAAATTTCAGAGGTCTTCACTGGAGATGTTGTACACGTAAGAAAAAAAAGTAGACTGGCAAAGAAAATTATTTCATTACTTCTTCATTAAATAGGATGTTGTTATAATTACCGATTTTCCCCCTCTTTTGTCTACAAAACAAAGAACGTATGCTAAACTGAAAAGTTACGTTCAGATCAGAGCAACGTACTGGCAATAAAAAATCTACAAAGCTGCAAAAGATCTGAATCAGGTTCACAAAGTAAGTGAGATCAAAACTCAAGAACCCTGCTTTCTACAGAAATCAGTCCTGATACATATGGATCAATGAATTCAAAAAAAGAAGAGAAAATGTTCATTTATAAACTAATTTAAGAAGCAATAACTAATGTCTTTTTTTATATACAACTGAATATTTCAAATTTTCTTGGTAGTTTAAAGTAAAATTCTGCCAATAGAGAAAAATAAATTGTCTCAGCAATGTTGAGTGAAATTGTTGACTGATGATGAGATGTGTTGATATAATTGAACTCATTTTTAAGATTTTATTTAGCAGTGCAGCTTTAATACAATTGTGATGCAAAACTCCTGGAAGAACTTTCAAGTACCTCTTCAAGTGTGGGTACACCCTAACAATGCACATGCTGAAGCAGCTCAGAGAACTGAGATGTTAAACAGACTAAATCAAAAATTGGTAACCCTGACATTTACAGTAAGTAAATCAGAAGTGTGTCCACTAATAGGAAAGCAGTTACAGCAGTATAAACTTTCTGAGGACAACCACGCTGAACTGAAGGACAGGGAAAGTAATCTCTCTTGTCTTGCATGGATGGCTATCAGAAGGCAGAAGCACAGGGGCTTCCTTCTCCTTACCCCAGTGTAGTACAGAAAGATTTCCCATCTTATGCAAATCCCAGCTTCTCATTCAAACAGCTTGCCAGGCCTTAATACAGCAAAACCAACAGAACACCAAGACTGAAGTTCAGGAATTCCATTTGGGTCAAAGGAAAGCTTTATGTCTGGTCAATATTTTAGGAAATGGGGGCAAACTGTAAGCCATTTGCAAAGTGTATGTAGCAGGGTTCAGCAGATGTGTGGTACCCAGGTACCTGCCAGAAGTGCCCGTTTGGTGACTACTGAATCCATAGGTTTTTCCAAGTTCACCAAGATATCTATAATGTTAACTCACAAATTCCTGACTCATGTTCTATATACAGATTTTTGTGTTCTTTTTATCATGACAAAGATCAAAGAATTCCTATAGAATTCCCTTCTGCCAAGTGCTGGAATAATTGAGTTCATGACAGTTCAAAAATCAGCAGAAAGCCACCAAGTCAACTGTTCATATTCTTTTCATACATTGTGGCAATGATCTTCTTTGAAGTTTCTACATTAGTACTAATAATTAGCAAATTAGGATCATATTCGCAGAGCTGTGTAAGTCAAAAAGCAATACATTTCTATGCCCAAGAAATACTAACTACATTATTTGGATAGCCAGCAGTGGAAATAGACTGTTCTTCAATGAAACTTTCAGAAATCTTCTCAAATCTTTTCAAACCTTCTCGAATCACACATGCATGTCTGAGCTGATGCAGTACCTTAAAAATGACTGGTTCTGTAGTTCACATAATTTCCATTATATATATTAAAATATTGCCAAATACATAGTGTGAAATTCCTCCATTTCAGATATCCTAAAAACCCCCTCCATCTTGATTTAAAAGTACATTTGTTCTAAAAAGATTCGTAATACTTAGTTGGCAAACATTTCAAACCAAATAAATTAATGCACTCTAAAGCTGATAGTACTTATTATGCCATTAGCTTACACCATTAACACAAAGATGTGCTTTCTGCTTTATCAGACATAAAACATTTCAGTCTTACATATAAAGCCCTACACTTACATTTTTTATATACCAAATTCTCGTGCTTTTACAGAAATTGATAAAACACTTTTGCCAAAAGCTTTAATATAAATGACAAATGCCATAAAACAGTCAAAAAGAGTTATGTATCTCAAAGTACCACTTTGAGACAAAATACAGGCAGAAGCGGGAGTATATGAATATGCAGAATGCCTCCCTCTTATGAGCAGAAGTTGAATGCAAGGGTGACAGATTGATCTTCTATGCGTAAAACCCCAAACAACTGGGAGAGAAGGTATAAAAAATCACAACAGAAATTCAGAGAGAGAAGGTTACAGTGCATATTTTCATATTTGCTGAAATGTTCCTGAAACAGGGTCTGTTTGATTCACTGTGTTAGTGGCTTGTACTTTATTTCTGGCACCATACAAAGTGATTAGTTGCTTCAGTGACATCAAGAAAGTCACACAAGAATTTATGGTATAATATTATCGCAAACCTAACTGCTGTTGATGATTCAGAGGCGGGATGAAGAATAAATCAGATATAGTTTAATCAAGCAATTGGAAGTAATGAGGAAGTTGGGTTTCAAAATTCCAAAGGGAAGATCCAGCAGTAGCTACTTCTTGAAACAGATTTAAGGCAGCTACATTTTGAAATTTAAGAGCTAAATTATGGGGGGCTGAATAGATGAAGTCTGGTATATTAGCACAGTGGCATCAATCCCAGTAATCCACAGCCATTCATATTTAGATTAAATATAAACAGAATTAATGTAGATGGTAGCTCCACTACCTAGGAGAAATACATTTGCATACATAATTCTGGAACAAAGCACTGAAACATGGGGTCCAAAGGAGATTTAGAAGATTTGTTGTATGCAATTATATCACTCCTAGTTGGAATACATGCACCTCATCACAGCATGAGCCCAGACAAAAGGTAATACAGAAGCCAAAAAAGTTAAGCTGGTATCTTAGGAAATGTAATGAATCTACTGTCATACTGTCTGAGGCACTGTCGGCTCCATCGGTCATATGATGTGAAAGCATTTTGAAATCATTTTCCAGAGTAGAAATCATCAAATCCAAGAAGGTGTAAAAATTAGATCGACCTCAAGGAACATAATCATAAGTCAGTGGCTGCAGTAATTTCAGAAGCCATGTGAAATTGTATGTTTCATAAGCAATTTCTAATTCAATTTCTATTCACTGACATACACATCCTGACTGCAATGGAATAAAAGTCTTCTCTACACTATCGGGGGCTTACCATTTTATTCTGGTTTCTATATGTCTGCATGTTTAAAAAACAATACTAGATGATATTATTAATTAATTTTTTTCTTAGTTCAAGAATTCTGTAGGTTATTGTGTTCCAAAATAGACTGTACAAAAACCACCAAGCCCTCTTGAAGAGTGTCTGCATTATCCCTGAAAGGCCAGGCAGTTCTTAGCCTTATTTTAGTGAAGTATTTAAACATACCTTTACCCTACTTGCTTTAGATTTGTGCATCACATCATTGGGTTAAACCACACAATGTCAGTTTGGGCCTAGAGCTGATTTTTCAGTTCCAACTCCATTTTTTTCAAACTGAACTACATTTACAAGATTGAGTGAGAAGCACTGTGTTATTTTGTTTCACCTGGTGTTCATGCTTGTAAACAGTATAAGAAAATCCCCTATTTGTTCTTCACAGAAGGTGCATGAAAAGATTTATTTCCTTTGCTCCTTCCAGTGGGCTCATGGCTCTCCCTACTGGTTTTGATAACAGCCTGCAAAGATGCTTCTGTACTTCATCTTTTCTAACATAACACAGGAGAGCTCTCATTACCATGATCAACAGTACATAAATCAATGCATAATACATATCTTTATATTGCTCCTTCAGTAATCTAAACCACACTGGATGTCTATGAAACCAGACCCTTGTTTGAGAAGCTGTCATCCTTTCCTGGGTTAAATTATAAACACTGATGTTGCTCTAAGTAAATGCTTCTCCATAACCTTTCCAGAGAACAGGTTTCTCATACGCCTGAAATGGTAAGTAAACACAATTCAGAGGTATCAGTAGAAACACAAAGTCGACCTATTGTATTTCAAACATGTTTAAAAAGTATGATTCTGGGAAGTCTGCATGACGTTCCAAGGGTAACAAAGCTCCAAAGTGTTAGAAAAGTACCTGGTGTCATCAGCTGGCAGTCCGCAAACAATGGCCAGCTCTTAGATCAGAAGCAAAGTGAGATCCCAGATCAAATAATTATAATCAGCATTATAACATTATATGAGATTTCTGAGATTGAGGAACAAGTGATAATATGAATGGCAGGGAAGAGTCTCTCTTGACTGGGATTGTAGCTGTCTTTCTTCACAAAATAGTCACTGATCCAGCAAGAGTAGCGGTACTCTAGACTTCAGTTTGGCAAGGAAGTCAGTCCCTACAAGACAGTTGTAAGTTTTGACACAGCAGTCACAATTTGAATTACTTCAGATAAATGGAGAATGTAGACTAATGTATTACTAAGCCTCTTATTTCCAAATGACAGACTTTGAAGTAACAATAATAATTAAAAAAAAACAAAAAACTAGTGAAACATTAGACCACACACATTGGAATGCAGAATGGCCCCATTTATTAGATTAGTGTTAAAAAGGCAATTTAAAACCCAAATAAGAAAAATGGAAGATAGACTAAAGGGATCAATGACCAAATCTTAAATCTTGAAAAAGAGATCCAAGAGCAAGAAAGATAATAATAAACAGGAAAAGCTTAGCAAAATGACATTTAAAATTTGGAAAGTATGCTAAGATGGTGTAAAAGAGATTTCAACAATACTACAATATTATAACTAAGAGATTAATAAAGAGTAGATATTATATACAGCCTAAATATATCACATTACTAAAATTTTCTATTCTGTTCAGTAAGGTTGCTAATTTGTATTATATGTATTTATGGAAGAAATATACAATAAATTGTGGAAAACATATTTCCCAAGATCATCTACAGCATGACTACTGATCTGCAAAACTACTTAAAATTGAAAAAAAAACCCTGGGCAAACTAGGGGCCTTCAAGGTTAAATCCACTCACATGAAATACCAGCGTGACTGTTAATGATTTTCTCCTGCTCATTTTTGTGAAAACCAAGAAATAACCTGTCTAGAAAATCAGTGATCTTTTCACATTGCATGATACACCACCAGATGCATATTTGGTTTCCACCAATTTCTGATTTGTCAAATTTTGTTACTATTTTTCTCTTTCAAAACTCACTCAGTTAACACAAAAAATACAAAGAGGCCAGACTAACAGGTCTCCAGCTACCAGAGTCATCATGTTTTCCATTGATGCATGGACGTAATATCCAAAAAAGCGTGAAGAACCTGGTGTTAAGTGCATTTACGGTAAGATAATGGACAAGATAGAAGGGAAGGGACTGAGACATTACTGGTGCTCTGCAGAAGTGGTCTTCTGAGTGATTGTACTTAATGCTTTAACCAATGGCTCTGCCTCAGAAAACTAAGAGAATGTGAGCATAAAATCTGGTAATAACAACAGCAAGGTCTGCCCAATGTTGAGAGAACAACAAGAGATGAACCTTCATAAAGATGACTAGTAATTTCATTAAGAAACACGATTCAAAGTGAAAAATTTAACAAGAATGTCACTTCGGAACTACACTTAAGAAAAGTCTTATTCAAATTTCTGCTTTAAACTGAGGCCTCAGAAGAAAAACAATACAGGAAGCTCTGGATCTACATCCATTTGGAAATGAAAGCTAGATCCATCTTGAGGAAAAAATAAACGTTATTTAGGATGCACAAAAAGACTAGATGCAAGAAAACACAGTGTTAATGACAATGTAGAGGGAAATAGTGAGTCTTTTTCTTGTTCTTAGAACTCAGAAAAAAAAATTGCCAACGCTGGGACAAGTATTCAGGCTATTAGAATGAGCAGGGATATGGTAAATCTGTACTGTTACGGTTTGGTTTGATCAGCCCAGTAACTATGGGCAGTCAGTCTGCATACTGTGCCTTTTTCCAACATCTCTGTCATCAGTGAAAGATGTAGACACTGCCACATTCTTTACTGGCCTTCAGAAAAAAAGGGATAGTGTAGCCAAACACTATCAGAGAACAAATGTTGTGCACTCAGTAAGAATGAATTTCTGTTCTCTGCCATCAAAAGACTGACATTCTGTATTGAACTTCTAATTCACTTTTAAGACTGAGTCTGAAAGATTTACGAATGGAATTTTCAGACCTTTCTGAGAGAGCACAGATTTGAACAGTTTCCACTGAGTCTGCTTCTACCATCTAGAAACACCTTCCATTTAACGATGTGACTTCACAATTTTGAATTAAATGTACCTTCTAAGCAGCTATATAACCACAATCATGTTCACTGTGCACAACAGAAACCCTCAACAGATGAGTAAAAATAAGGGCAGTCTGCACCTGTTCATCACATGCTATCAAGGTTCTTCCCATCTCATTTGCTTTCTTCAGAGAAGTCTTGGCATAGTTACTCTCATTAATGTGATCAGTAAGCATGCCAGATTTCAGCCTTTTACCTAGTGTCATCTTGACCTCATGGCTAATCTTTCTAGAAAGTTTTCCCTGTTTGTCCAAGGAAATGCCAGAACTGGCTGCAGAGAAAGAAAATAAAGTACAAAATTTGTCACACACTATGACACATTATAGGAATTTATTTCGTATTCGGGAATATAAATCTGAGTGAAGGTATAGAGCCGTCCTGGGCCTGGCCAAATGTCCATTTAAACCATGAGCCTTCCTATGAAATGTCTCTTTCCCAGCCAGGAAATTTGCAGCCAACTTACCTATTTTTAGTATTTATCTATGCTATACTGCCCCCTTGGCCATTCTTTCCAGATCTTCTCTGAACCTTTTGCAGTTTCAGTCACCTTTTTGAGATGAGCAGACTTGAACTGCCCATAGTATTACAAATGAAGGTCCTTTGCTTCTTTCTGGTAGTACAATGGATGTTTTACAATTTGCCTTCTCTTTCTTTAATAAAACTCTTATTTTTATTTTAATAATACTGAGCAGATCTTTTCATGGAATTATCCACTATAATCCAAAACCATCTTTAGGTTTTCTCCCTTTCATCACTTAATAGATTAATGACTCAAAAAATACTATAACAAATGAAATTTACAACACACCTTAAGCAGCCAGTCTAAAATGGGTATTTCTAAAGAAATTTGAATTAACCTGATATGTCAAATTTATTTGGTACTTCAGATTTTTTTTTTTCCTCAGTCTATGCTTACTTTTTGATGTAATTGTTTTAAAATGCCAATTGGTCTGTAATGGATAGAACAAGCAATATATCCTTTTTAACCAGTACAATGTCATTTGTGCACTTGATCTTTGCTTCCAAGACTCACAAACAGAAATACATTCAAATAGAAACATCACATTCAGTCTCTTTTCAACATAAAAATGAAATTTAATTCTTGCAGTTCTGATAGATTCTACAACTGAAATAGATAAAACATCCTTAAAATATCAATTCATCACAATCAGAGGGTCAGGAGAGGGATTTTTTAGTACACAACCTGTAACTTTCCTATGACGAAATTTTACTACCATCTATACCCAAGTCAGTCATGTGACAGTTCAGATTTCTTCTCTTTAAAACAAAAGTGGTATTATACTCACAGTTTGTGAAGATTGTTAAGTCCAACAAACATTTCTGGTGTTAGGCAACCTATTCTGTTATTTGAAAGATCCCTGAAACAAACAAAAAGCCCATGAAATATTGTCTTATTCATATACACCCACCTACATAATCACATAGAGCATTTTTTTAATATTTAAGGAGTTAGAGACAAATGAGAAATAAAACCTTTTCCCATAATGCAACATAACTAATTAGATTTAATAACTTTTATATTAACATTACTGGGCAATATTCCACAGGCTACAACTTCTAATTCCATTAAAATGGGGGTTTATATATGCAGCAATTAAAATATAAACCCAAATATACAGAATTTTGTTTATCGATGCTATTAGCACTTGGGATTTTTACTTAGAAAAAATACTATGCCTCTTGTTACATGCAATATTCAGCCAAAGTTGACATATTTTTACTGTTCACTAATATTTCATCGCATTAACAGCATCCTTTCTTGCTGAAGAAATCACAGAAAGCAGAAGGAAAATAATTTTTCAACTAGTGTGAAGGTCAGTTTTGATGAGCACTTGGCAAGCTCTTCTAAGAGCAATACTGTGGCTTTCTGAGACCACAAATAGTAAAAGGCATTACATTTCATTAACTTTCATCTGCAGGAAGTGATGAAATGCTTTCTGTATATGCCATACATATACAACATAGGCATGACAAAGACAGGTATGAATAACTATATTGTGATAGAAACATGAATGGCGCCCCTTGGTGCATTCTGAACTAGTGTTTGATTATTATGTATTTGGTTTTATGGCATTTGGTTTTCAACCTTGACCCAAGTTTTCCTTCTTAGGAAGTACAAGGGGTTTTCTTAAATAGTTGCAGCAATGTAAGGATTTTAAGTGATCATACAACCAAGAAAATATTCAAATTGTTCTGAATATACTTTTTGCTTTAGAATCAGTGGTCATCTTTGAATTCCTTTATTACATTCGACAGACATGAGAACAGTGAAGCAATCAAATGGGAGAATAAAGATTGCAGTTTGACAAATCCAGTTACTGCTTTCATGGAGACATATCTAATTAGCTTGAATGTGAAGGCAATCTCTTTGGAGTTCACTACAAATTCTTCTATCAGACAAAGAATATATTGTTGCATAATTATATGATGAAACATCACACGAGAATGAAAATATTTCTTAAATGCTTGTCAAAGATATTAAGTAGGGAACAGCTGAAAAACCAGTGAGGATATAATATAGTGCAATAGTTGCATGTTAGTATTATTCTTTAAGTTCTCCTAATAAAAGCTACCTAGAAAATCTAAAACTTCAAGTTTAAGACAACCATACATACATGTATATATGTATCAATCAATATATCTTTCTATTAGAAGATGTAAAAAAAGAATCTACATAGAATTCTTGGCCAGGCAATGCTTTTCTTCTGCCTAAGCAGAAGTCTGAACATACAAGGAAGAATTGCATCACTATGTTGGGCATAATTTGGGTAGCAAACATAGATTTTATCTAAATGAATGAATACACGTGCATTTCTCTAACTGTGACACACAGCAAAATGGTATTTTTCAGAAAGTGAAAGGATAAATACCCTTTTCTCAAAGTTTACTTCAATGAGTGTTATTCTCACAACACAATATTTGCCAGCAGCTGAAATCTCTGTATTGTAAAACATGTTTTCTAAAAAACACATTAGCAAAAAGCCAGCTTACTACACATATATGTTACGTTAGACAAAATTCAATCAATAATATACAAAGCTGGTGTTCCTTTACAAGAGTAAGACGTTTAACTTTGTAATGCTAACTTGTAAGGTTGATGTTAGAGAAAACTCTCCTGTGTAGAATAACCAAGTTCCATAATTGTAGTGCTTCACAAATTTTCAGTTTTCATCAATTTTCTGTCTACCTTTTTGAATAAATCTTGGAAATAATAGTTTGTCATTCAATACAAATTGCAACAGTTCTCCAAATCATTCACAGCCTGTAGTTTTTGTGTCTGATGTGCCATAGCTGAATCTCTTGCAGTTGCCCATATTACATCAGCTTCTTCTTCTCTCAGCTTCTTCATGGGAAATACGATGATGTGAATGTAAAGCACAGTCTTAAAGTAATTACTGTATTCAGCATTCAACGGGAATTTACACTATTTATTCCTTTAGCTCAACTGCCTTCTACCTAACAGTTGCACACCAGGGAAGAGAAGGTATTTTCTTATTTATCATGAAAACACACAGATTTGTACCAAATGTGGCGGCCCAGCAGTTAATCAACTCCCCATCTCGAGATTGCTCCAAGTGCAATTTGTTCATATCGGCAACAATTATTTTTGAGATCTAGCATGACAAAACTCAGCAGTGCCATTCATACTGTGCTGAAGAGTCGTGTCATCTCTCTTTTCCAATGCCTGATGACTTTGTGTCCCTTGACTCTCTCCTGGATGACCTAAAGGCTCCACCTGTGCAGTCTGTTGATGTGCAGCCCAAGACTTGCACAGGTTTCCTGGTCTTCCCACAAGAGGTCAGGGTTGTGTTATTAGAATGCGTGGCCAAAGCAACAATTAGTCCTCATTTTGATCATTCCACTGATATCATTCCCCCTGTATACAGAGTGAGCAGGAATGTTTTTCTTTGTATTAAAAATGTATACATTACTCTGACTTCATCATTATTATGCAATTTGCTTCCTAACCAAACACACTAAAACTTAGAAGCCGGTGTTAGAAAACACTGTTACTGGTACAATCAGAGATGGAAACTTTAACTGACGTTGTGCAGTGCTCCCAACATATAGTGGTTAGAGAACTTAACTGCAGAGCAAAAAAGCAGAAGAATTTGCGAATTTCTCTTTCTATGGATGTCCATTCCTTCTTACCTAAATCCCACTTTTCTCATCAAACAGGAAAATGTCTGGCACATGCTGATGGCCTTGTAAGCCAGTGCATGGACATCTGGATGCTGTCACTTAGAAAATTATAATTTAAAAAGGGTTCATCTCACTTTTCCTTAGGCTGAGTAGAACCAAGGAGAGTCTGTAGCCTTTGTTAATTAAAAAAGAAAAAAGTCCAACTTAGAATCTTAATAACTTAGGTATTTTTGCCCTTTAAAAGGTAGCTAAAAAATCAGCTACTGCTTCTGAAAGTACTATGGGACTATTTTCAAAGGGAGGAAAGCAAGAATTATGGACAGGGAATATAATGCTCAAGTTCTTTTTTCCTTAGGAAAACATGATAAAAATTAAAAATATCAAGCAATGTCAAGGTGACAGGTATGGGAAGTATACAAATATATACAAATATATAAAAATATACACAAATTCTAAAATATGACAAACTTTCCTCTCTAATAATTTATTTTATTGACCTAGTCTATGAAAAAATAAACCTTCCACAACAAAAACTTAGTGTAGCACAAACCATTGTTTACACACATCTAAACTGCTTAGTGTTATTTCTGATTAATGACTATAGTGATATACTGTCTGCTAAGTCACTAATTAGGCGTGTTTTTTACCTTTGTCGGTGTACTTGTTAGAACATTTATTGGAGAGCAAACTGATGATTTTAAATGGAAGAACATACAAAAGAAATGGAAACTGAAAAAAGAAGGGAAAGAAGGTAAGGCAAACGTAAAAAGCAGAGTGTGTGATTTCATATTTTACACCCAGTGTTCTTGTGTTTTCTCATGTGATTATTGCTTGGTGGCATATTTGAGTTGCCCAAGGACAGAAATGTTGATACAAACATAATTTTCAGAATAATTCAAATGGAATTAATACTTACAGGCGCTTCAGTTCTGAGAGTCCATAGAAGGCCCCTGGTTCAATTGTGCTGATCAAATTATTCTTCAGATCTCTAGAGAGACATAACAGGAGGAGCAGTTAACTATCACTTTACCTATTCTACCACACGAGGAGTGTGAAATGTGATGCAATTCTAAACTTTGTCTTAGTTAAAACTAAGAATTATTTATTTTAAATAGTAACATCCAAAACACTAAATCACCTGCGATTTATACAAACATATTTTCCAAGTATGATACTTAAGATTAGATGTTAAAAAAAAAAATATCTGTTTTAATTATTCTTCTCCAATTTATACTTTTCAAAACAAGATTACCAGCCACTCTTGTCTCATGCAAAATGTTTTAATCAATGAGTGAATGAAAAGTCAGCAAAGAAAGAGCCTTTTAGTTTGCTTGCTCATTGTCCTGTACACTTTGCACTTAATAATTTCTCATTTCCACCTGATGTAGGCAAAGCAGTTGTCATGTGAGAAAAACAGACAGGTCAAATTTCCATTCTGAAATACAAGCAGTTTCTCTTATTTGGCAGATATGTGCTTCATTTTGCACTTGGTGACAATCCAGAGGACTGGCTGTTACACAGATAAAGAGTATTTCACTGGCATTAGTCATCTCATCTGCTCTTGACATGTTGCTTGGGGCCATGACATTCTCTCAGTTCAGTCCCCACAGAGATTTATCACTGAATTGTCTCAAGACTTTTGTGATGTGAACCCTAAGGAAATGCCTTCAGTACAGCTAGACAAGCAGGCCTAGGAGACAAATGCTGTAAATTCTTGTAGACTCAGTGTTCATCTGACAATTTGCAATTCATAGGGAACTGGTGTGTACTGATATCAGTGTTGTTTCTCAGACTGGCCGCTTCTAGGAATTACAGCATATATACTGCTCGGCTCTGCCAAAGTATGGATGCGTCAACAGCCGTGAGAGTCATTTATAACTTTTGATTTTACCCAGATAAAATGTACACTAGGTGAAAACTTGGTTCCACTGGCCCTTAACAGGGCAAGCTTTTATCTCAAATGTTCGCAGAAGGATGTATTTTAATTTCAAAGTCAAAATCCTAAATAAATACTTCTACACTTTTCCAGTCATTTTGCAGATCTGCTGAATACAGTTCCAAAAATTTGTCTTACACTCATTTCATTTCAGTGATGATGCTGATGAGTGATATGTCCCTAATAAAGATAAGTCAGACTTTTTAACAGTCAAGTTCAACTTTCAGCTTGGAACATGCAACATCAAATCTTTAAGAAGTTGATAAGACATTCTGATTACTTAAATAGGCCTTTTGTGTTAATAGTAAATATAATAATAAATATATATACATATAAATGAAAAGCAAACCTAGCAAATGCATGACAGATCAAGACTGAAATTTTGATAGGATAAAAATGGAACATAGCTCAGTATATAAAATACATGCAGTTGCTCAAGCACTAAAATCGTAACTTCAAACAAGATTCAAGATAATCAGCTAACATTTGTTAAAGTCTACTTTGCTCAAAGTTTATGCTGCATCATCAGCATACACAGGTATGATACACAGCAACATCATTTGTCCAGTAATTTTAGTTTATCATTTCTATGTTCCAGATTGCTCTACACAGTGCTCTCATTATGACTATTTGTTGCAACTGATCTTGCAATACCACTGAAAAAGCCAAAGGACTGGGATAATGGCAGAAAAATGGAAATCAAACAACAGGCTATACTTTAAGGCTTTATAAATAATGTAACCATTGCAAAGCATATAGGTTTACTTATTAAGAGCCCTTGTGATTAAATAATTAAAGCTACTAGCATAATAAAGCTATGAAATATAGTTGGAAGTTTTTTAGTCATGCATTTCTCAAAATCAGTGGTTAGTTGCTTTTTTCGCTAATAAACAATTATCTGTTCATTATGCAAATTAACTCAAAGATGCTAATCTCAGTCCAACATAAATACAATAGATATTACAACTACATATTAAAAATGCAGCAACAATTACAGATGTCCAGTACTGATGCAAATTTTAAACAGTGATGCATGACTGCATGCATATATCAACACTTTAGGCATATTCATCACATGGCATAGATCATTCCTATCTGCAGGAGCCACAATATCAGCTCCTCACTAGTTGCTAAGCTAGAAAAAAACAAATTCCAGAAGTTCTTCCTTTTCCCTGCTGCTGTGCAGTACAGAGATAAAAACGCCTGCACTGCTTGGTAAAGGGAGCAAGTCAGAGCCCATGAAATTCCCCACAGGCTCGAGAAACCTGCTGTATGAGGCAGAAGCAATGGGAAGCACGCAGTTCAGGAGACAGTTAGAAGTGCCAGAAAGGAGCAAAGCTTGGACAAGGATCTTGATGGTGATCTGAGCATTCATGAGAAAGCTGCAGAGTCTATGACTAATTTTAAGCATGTCTAAGCAAAACAATGGCAGAAACACAGACCTCAAGGTTGGTGCTTTCACTGATTCTTACCCGGCAAAGCACACAACCACTTCATGCAGAGGGGAATTAGGGCCTCCAGCCAGCCTCCTGAGGGTATTCTGCCCATCTCCCTATTCTTTAATGCAGGAAAAGTAGTTTTCTTCCTTGCTGTGGCAAGGATTTGGATGAAAATGACAGTAGCTGATTCAATGTTTGACATTTGTTATTATGAAAACACTCTCTAAGAATTGGAAGAAGCTTTAGGCTTTTTTATTTTGTGGTCAGACATTTTCATCTTAGTTCCTTGGTACCAGCAGGAGCTACCAGATTCATCTTTCTTCCACCTTCATCTCCTCAAGGATCTGTGATAATTCTTTTAACTGCGAATTTTCCACATCTTATCATAAACAAAACTGTTTATATAAAACTTCTGCATCCTCTTATCCAGAGTCACAACAACTGACATGGACAAGTTTTTGGCAAAAATTAATCTACATGAGTGTTTTTGCCTTTGATGATATAGGATATAGGGTGAGCAAAAGCCTCATTTTTTAACACTCAAATATTCAATATTAAACATTTTGGTCCACTCCCTTTGCCTCTACAGTGTGTTAAATATGTAAACTAATCTGGTTAAAGTAAGTTCTTTAACTTGCAGAAGTAAGTCCACATGAAAAAGATTGGAAGGATATTGTTCTTGTCATGGGAACAGCTGTATTCTTGAAAGACAAACAAACAAAGCAAAAACTCCAACCTAATACTATAAATCCTTTGGATCTATGCTGATTTATCTCAAGCTTTACACAGAAACGCATTTGAAAACCACTTCAGAGGCACAGTTCATATGCAAATATCCACATTTTAGGCAGGGGAAATTGACAGTTTTAATAATTAATCTTTATATAAATTACACACATTCTGTGTTAACTGACAACTCATCTAAATTCCTTGCAAGTTGTAATCAGGCAAAGTGATCAGCTCTTACAGCTTACAGTGGCAACAGCACAGAACAAATATAAAATAGTCAGTGTGAGTGGCAAACTGTTGACAGTTGAGTTTTAATGCCACTCAAAATAACAAAGTAGAAAAAAGACCTCCCATTTACCGAAATTCTCTGTTTTAGTTTATGGAAACTCTGCTCTGTTGCCCCATAACTTGCAACCACATAGGAAAAACCAGCATAATCCTAAACTATCATCTACAGGAAGAAAAAAGGCCAGTTTAATGTTAGCAGAAGGCAGATCATTACAAGGAAAAGTGTCCATCACTTCGACTTTCACAAACAAGACATCTGGCCTCCTTATTTTGGAAATTACACTTAAATTAGGTAGGTCATTTTAGTAAGGATATTCTCAGAAAATTGTAGATGATTACACTACCCACAGTTCTGGCACGTTGTTAGCAATTAGTATTATTCCATAATGTTTCCATATAATTCTGGCCTAACAAAATAGGTGTTTTCTTCCTTGTCATCCTTGAAAACATCCATTAACCTGATTAAAAATTAATAAAATTATGACAACTGTTTAATACTTAAGATTCTTACCTTTGCATTAGGAGAATCCATTTGCTTCCCTCCTATTTGTATTTTTTAGAAAATTACTATAATTAAAATATTAAATTAGCTTCTCCCATTTTCTGATTTAGAAGTTTGTCATATTGAAGCCTTATAGAAATGAGTATTAACTTGCACTGAGCTAAATAAAGAAACCATAGTAAATTTGGTTGTATGTTTACATTTTTTCCCCAAGAGCTACTGCTGAGGTTTGGCAAAAGGTCATGATCCAAGGCATGCCAAACAGCAGCCCAGCCTGGGCCACACACATGTATGTATACCATACAAGTGATTTTATCATCAACCAGAAGTAAGAGAGAAGGGAAAGAACCCCACTATCATAACATTGAACGACCACAGCATGACACAGTTGAAGTCCAAAAAGAAAGCATTTTCTAACTAACAGTTATGGTTTTGCATCATTTCTGATGCAGCATTCTAACTTTAAAGTATCTATTCTGAATCTGAATGACGTGTCATTAGTGGCGTGACCTGAAAATAAATCAAAACCAAGTGCCGTGTACAACTACAGATAGGTGGAACCTACATGAAGTTCAGCTATAGTCGTTAACAACTGCAGTACCTATATCCAGACTGCACAGCTGCACAAAAATAAAATGGGACTTTTTGAAATATATTTCCCCTAGTTTCATTACAGTTGCTAGATAAACTTACTGGCTGATACTCTGATCTAAACTCAACCTAAAGAGGTAGAAGAACAATGTAGAATGGACTGTGTTATTGTTAAAAATCAACCTCAAATGGTTACAGTAAGTTCACAGAAACTTTCCCTTTTACCTGCAAGTCTGAACTTACATAAACTAAATACCATTAAGCACTGTCTTCTTACATGTATGTAGACAATTTGTATGTTTATGCAAATAGTGGGCCTACAGGTAAAAACCGTCCAGGATTCTTTTACTAAGTACCAAAAGCTGCTGTGAGTTTATCATCTTACACATTAATCTTTCAACTGAATTTTGCTCTCTACAATCATTTAAGAGAAACCTTAACAAAATAGCTGACTTAAGGAGAGGAAATCTGAGTTTGAAGTATCCACTTCCTGATGGCTTAGCTGAGAGGTAAATGAAACAAGAGCAAGATGCTTTTAATGGGACTTCACAAGTAGCTTAATAACTATTCCAGGCCTCTCAGCTATTAGACATCTTCTGTGGCCAAATCCCTGATTATCTAAATGTGTTCTTGAGATTCTTGATGCTTCAAGTCAACAGGATGCAGTTACACAGTATTAAAACATAGTACAGAAAAAAAATCATTAAAATATAGACAGTCCATTAACAAAAGAATCAATTTATCTTAAACTACAATCTGATGTTTTGTACCATCATCTTTGCCTTCAGACACTGCATAGTCTCCCTCCAACTTACAATATATGTACTGCAGATATTTTGAATACATATTCATAACAAGAATGTTCAAATAATTCCAATACTTTTTTCAAATTCCTGACATCAATATATCTTTCATAAAAAATTATAGGTTGTACCAAGAGGACATCTGTGTTTAGAAAGCTGTCATTATGGTGCTGCAAACTTTCCAAAAAAGCTCTGAGAAGAGCAATCAGTTGTTGAGCAGATGCCAAATACCAATGAAATATGACTGACTTTCCACATTTTGCATACTACTATGAAACAACAACAGAAAAAAAAAAAAAAGGTCATATCTTTCACTTCTTTCTCATGTGAAATATTACAGCCAAACTAAATGTCACCTTTGCCCAAGAAATGAATACAGATTCAAGACCTTAGAAGAAGATTACAAACACTGCATTAGGAAAGAGGCATAGCCAGTGATAAAAGACAACAGTAAGTACCTATTCTGCCATCGAGATAGGGACTGTCAGGGTTTGCACTCCTGGATACAGAAACCAAGAATTAATGTGATATTAGTAAAATGTGTTTTGAAGATATTTCACATGTACCTATTTCTGCAAAGCCAGCAATTCATTGTACTTTGATAGCATGGGTATGAAAACTCATTTTCATCTTCATTGTGGGTGAATGCATTGTTGGTCAAATATCACAGATCATGAAGCAGGCAGGTTAAGTAATAATGAAAACCTGCCATCCTCATCAGTAACTAAAGCCCTCCCATTAGAACTCCAGAGCTCATTTGCTGTTTTGTTTAATAATGAGAGTGGATACTTAATCTACTTTCCACAATCAGGAAAGCTACGGTTGCATCAGAGTTAAGCTTCAAGAGATAAAGATAAAACTCTTTTTAGATAATAAACATAAACATGCACCCAAACATACACCATAATTGTCCAATAATGAACTGCCTTTGCAGACAGAGAGGCTACAGGTCTTTTGTTTGTTTAGCATGTTGATGATGCATTTTCCTTTAATTTTCCTTTTTTAACCCAAGCCATTAATGGCTGGCTTACCTAAAACAATAGACCCTAAGGACTAGACAAAAAATAACTGCTGTTCGTTCAAGGTACTAATGAATGATCGGAAGCTTCAAACCAGTCACTTGATTGAAATAATGACATACAGAACAACAGAAAGGTCATCACATTTTTGGTTTTTAATTTAACGATGATGACTCATTCATATCAAATGTGCTGTGGTGATTTGGCAGTTACTCGTTATTTAGGAACATGCTTAAAAATGTTAAACAGTCAATAATGGTGGCTGAAACAAAACAGAGACAGTCTTTATGGCAGTTTGTTTGCTCAAAGTATCCCACAGAACGCATAGAATGTCGTAAGTTATTTCATTTTAATGGTAATAGTCATAGAGCAAGAATGTAAGGCTCAGAGTATTTGAATGGGAGAGTATGTCAAATAAGAAAAAGTGAGTAAAAAGCTTCGTAAAGTGGGATAGACTTGCATGGTAAATTTTTTGCTGATACATTTTTATACACGTATATAATAGAAAATAATATTTTAAAAATTAATGTAAGCAGTATCAACTCAAGTTTCTTTCCAAATATAGCACTGATCAATCTGTATATGGCACCAGGATGCAAAGATGTTTGGTACCTGCCTCTGCTTCAGTGTTTTGTTATTCATAGATCAAAATTAAATGCATTTTCTAATAAAGAAAAATCATCTATGTCCAGATTCTTTTACTTTGGCATATTTTTAAGAAATAAAGATTTAGCAAAAAATTTAACTCCAAACAGAGACAACATGCAATTTTCTTTTCCTGGAAAATGTCACAGACACGGAGAAATATGGTAGGATCATGTTAGTTCTTGCTATATAGGTGCAAAAGCAGATGCTTGGCAATTGAAACCTGGGGAATCAAGATGAAGTGGCTGTGACAACCAGCAGAAGTTCCCTGGATCATCTGTAGGGGCCTAAAACAAGACTGAAACGTTACAAGAAACAAAGAAAGAGAAGCAGATAGAGTGGGTTTCAGCGTTCACAGCTTTGCAAGCAGCTCTACAGTGTCAGGAGATAATACTCTCATAAGTGTTGGCAATCATGCCTTGGTGTACAGTGATAGATTTGGCATTGCACTGATTACAATAGCAGAGCTTCTGTTTATCCATAACTATGTAAAGACATGAGGAGCACTGAAACTTTTGGTGATTGAAAAGAGCCAGAGGCTTCCTTAATTTCTACCCCTATTGGGACTTCTTTCTCTATTTATGTCTAGAAGGCAGTTCAGCATGTTTTAGGTTTCTTGACATGTGCTCCACTCCTCTTGAAAAAAGGCTAA
The DNA here is from genome assembly GCA_013399895.1 of Serilophus lunatus. Classification (NCBI taxonomy): domain Eukaryota; kingdom Metazoa; phylum Chordata; class Aves; order Passeriformes; family Eurylaimidae; genus Serilophus; species Serilophus lunatus. Next base: position 1,000,461 of record VXBA01000586.1, read on the forward strand.
CTGTTAGGGAAGGAAATAAATAGAAAAATATCTGTTCAGAGCTTAATTTCAACCTGTGAGAAAACTGTGAAGAAAGTAAAAAAGTAGGGAAAGACATATCCACTTTTTTCTTTATTATTTTGAAATGAAACACACAGACCAAACAAAGTGTGAAGCAGACACTTAGAAAGGTTTAAACTCCAGTGCAGAAGTTGTTATTCCATATTCTAAGACTGCACTTATTTGCCTGTTACAGATCTCTAGCAATGCGTATTCAACATTATTAAACTCTGGAATCACAGTATTACAGTATAATTACAATTTTGATAATTAAATACTAGAAATTTATCCAGAATTTTCAGAAGCGCATCTAAATTAATTTTTCATAATAAAATACAGAGATTTGCATTTTTGTACCACATTATAAGAGGTATCAAGGTAATGAAAATGTGCTTAAAATATACAAACCGTCATATCATGGAGTTTTGTGTTTGATTTCTTTTAAGGAAATGTTTGATCCTTTTTTCTGTTACTATTTCAACTTGGAAAACTAAAGTGATGCTTGAATTTCAATTTGAACTTCAGAAAATATTTTCTTCCATGTCTTGAAATATCCAAAGAAGAAAGAATGCTACCCTGAGCTGCAAAGGGAAGACAAGTACCTGCAGATGGCACACAGAATAATTTTTGAGCCGAAACTAAGATAGATTATTAGTCAGTGTAGATCAAGAGAATATGAATCGTCTTTCCTGTAACATTTATTTCATTGCACTGTTTACATAATGCAGAAGTAGGACACTTCTGACCTCAAGGTGAATCAATTAAAAAATGTCAAGGAGGAACTCCATTTTTCTACCTGCTTACTATCTCTATATAGTCTCATTAGATGAGTAAGAATCTTATTTGATCGTATCATAAAAAACATAATCACTGATTTTATACTAAATTGTGAGGCACCTGTAGTGATTATTTAACTCAGGATGGGAGACAAACACGACAACGCTGCAGTGAATTTCACCCACCTTCAGGAATAAGCAAACTCAAAGCTGTTCTTCCTAATTACCTGGGAATATGGAAATGCTCAGCGCCACATAGAGCGGGAAGCCTTTTCCATAAAAGGATGGGGCAGGAAAAAAGAATAGAGACGAGAACAAAAGTAGTTTAAGGATAACAGAGGAGAATTGCCTAAAAGCAGTTTAGCTCAAAGGAATCAAACTTGCTGGAAGACTGGTTTGAGAATCCTTTCCCAGAAAGCCTTTGTTTATATAAACTGGGTCTTTGGTAATAGACAAATTTACATTTTTAAAAAACCAACCGTGTTACTAAGAAGGTATGCAGAATGTCTTCTGCAGAAATGAGAGTTAATGTATGTCCTCTTCAGCTGCTCCGCAGAATTTCCTTCAGTATTTTCAGTGCACAATTTTTAAATTTGTACTTTCCTGCAGGTACTTGTCAGAAATTTTAAAATACTTTTAGCTAAAATTTCATATAAAATACAGATGATTGATACAGCAAACTACAAGGCTGAAAAATAAGACCAAAGGTTCTATGTAAATATACAATTGCTAGCCCTTCTTTAAACTCATTGCCATATACTTTAGATGCTATACAACATACATGTTGAATTTCAAGAAAAATTATTTTAGAGAAATTAAAAAATTGCATTTCTTCTATCTCAGAAGTGCGAATATTAATTTCAAGACAAGATCTCTTATAAATAATAAGTAGTTGGCAGACACTTTACAACCCGTCACCGCTGATCCCACTTGAATTGTTCTTTTCCAATTATTTCCATGTTTTGTTGTTTTTTCACTAGTGCTTCAGACAAAATGATAGTTTTTTAAATAAATTTTTTTCTGTTTATATAAAAGTTTCAGTTATTCAGCCTTAGAATACGCAAAGATTATTGGAGAAACCAACAAAAGTCAACACAGACATAATAGCATACAAGAGTAACTGGGGCCACAGGAATACCCATAGGTCTTATTGCCCTGAAAGTATACCAAAAAATGGAGGAAACAGGAAAGGAAACACAAAAAAAAGGATGTAGGAAAAGAAGTATGTTATTGTTGGAGACCATTACTGCTGAATGCTGCTAGCATGTTTTGTTAAGTTAGGTATCACTTCCTTATCTATCCTTCTCATTGCATAGAGTATTAAAACTTCTTTTCCCAGCTTATTTACTCACATCTTACTTCATGACATCTCTTATCCTACTTTCACCACATTGCCTCTCCCTCAGGCCCTTAGAAACAGCGCTTGGTTTTCACAGTCTTCGTATGTAAGTCCAGGGATCCAGCTATTGTCTCCCACAAATAATTCAGTTTATTCCTCAAAACCTCATTTAGGTATGAAGGGAACATACAAGCCAAGTGGACAGGTATTAACAACCCTGTTAATACCTTCTAGTGCTGGAAGAGCCAGGTTATTAAGGAGGAAACTCTGGTGGCAGCAAAGAGGCTTTGTGGTGGCTACTTTAACCCATGTATTTATAAATCTGCACTTGTTACATCTTCTTAAAGGGTGACAGCATCTGACACAAATCATGTGTTATCTTAATGACATCACTATATAAAACATCAGATGAATATATCGTTGTGGTGGGTTGACCTCAGCTGACTGTACATCCGACTAAGAGAATTATTTGTGGTCCTAAAGGGAAACAGGAGCCTACATGCTCATAAATTCAATTAAGTGACATCCTGAAAGGCAGTTAAATTTCATGTTACATTAATTTAAAAAAACAAACATCCCTCCTCCCTCCCCCCGGAAATAAAAATATTGCTCATTATTTAAATAGTTCTATAAACTAACAAGTGAGTTTACATTATATTCCTATCATTTATGACTATTAATATTTACTTTTTGTATAGAACACATTGTACAATTTCTCTAATGTGCAATTCCCTGATAAGACTATTCATCATTGTACTAAGGCAAGAACAATCTTAGTGTCTAATCAACAGGTTGTTTTGAAAAAGTAAAAAATTATACTGCAGGAAAATGATGAATAAACAAGTGTTCATGCAAAACTCTTAAGAAACACTGCAAAGTGTTTTTATACACCCACATTTTAAAAGGTATGTAAAAATAATTCTTTATAATAAAAACTCTTATATCTAATAAATGTAGTGGACTATTAGACTACTCTGGGTCAGGAATGCAGCTACAGTTGACCCTGAGGAACTGGCATTGTACTTAATTGTTCAAGTGCTATGCACTGACAACAGGAAATATGCTTTTAACTCTAAATTGACAGCAAAAGTGATCTGAAAATTATGACCTTTCATTCCTGCCTGCAGTTGTGTAATACAACTTTCTTTCACTCTAATCAGTTCTCTCACTTTTCTCCATGAGTGATATTCCCTGTATTTCATTCCCTTTGTTTACACTGATATCCCCTCAATTTCAAGCAGAAATTCCTAGCTTTTGTCATCTTCTGCACATTTTCTATTAATACAACTAAATTAATTTTGAGGATGTTTTTCCATTATACAATGTCCCTGGTATTATATTTAACAGAAATATACGTCTTATTTTCATTTCTCCCACTTTGAAACACTTTACTCTCACACATGGAAATATACAATGTTTTTCCCTTTTAAAAGGTGATGGATCCAGTACCTACTCATAAAACACACCACAGTACTAGTCGGGGATCTAAATGCTTTCTAGACAAAAGTAAAAATAGCTTCTTAGTATTTTTGTCCAGTAAAATGAATTATTGAATTATGATTTACGACCATCACTTGCAAATATCATTCTAATTACAAAAATCTAATTATCTTAATTTTACATAGTCTTCTTAGGAGCTTTTTAGATACTAGAATAGTTAACATGAGATATATATATATATATATATATATATACACATAACATTTCTATATATTATTAAGTAATAATAATATCAAGTCATACATATAGAGGCAAAAATATCTTGGTTATATGAGAGACATAAGGAGCCCAAAGGTAATGACTATTGTACCAGTAAAATACAAAGGCACAGAGAATTCTTCAAAGTATTTCAATTACATAATACATATACTTTAAATAATTCAATATAATAATAGTAAATAATAAATAAAAATAAAAACAAGCAATGATCAATACAAATTAGATCTTGCATTCCAAATATCTACTGCAGCTCTTCATGAAGAAAACTTTCATAGATGAAGCTTTTCTAGCCCTTCACAAACTAAGCTTCACATTACATCAGTAGGACAACACTTCCCTCATTCTTTCAGAATCCCAGCTAAGATGACCCACAGAACACCATCCATCAATGGAAACTTTAGAAAGCACTGTTGATTTAATTAGAAAATTATGTTCCTTTATTTTAAAAATTATTTACAACTTAGTATTCAGCTTGCAATGTGGTATGTAAGCCTCTCAACAGGTCTGCAAAAGCATCTCTTCTCATGGTTATATCACTTGTCAAGAAAATGAAACCTGACCCTAGACCCTGCCACATCTCCTTCTTATTTAAAACCACTAAAATATTTCTTCCTTTAGGAGAGATTTATTTATGGGGAAACAATGGTGTTTCAAAGCAGTATTTCCTTTCTGTCATTTTTTTCAGACAATCTCAAACTTTTCTCAGCTGAAATCCAATAACAACTCTGTAATTCATGTTATTTCAATTCTAGGTAATTGTGAATTAAAGTTCACTGTAACTATTTGTACACCAGTAGAAACTGACCTTTTTATCGAAAGGTGAATGCAAATCTCCCTAACAGATGACCTGCTGGGAAACTGGTTTACTGAGGAGAAGGTCACTCTGACTTTTCTATTTTGAATTGATTTCTATTTTGAATTCATCCTTCTCCTGAGAATGGTGACAATAACTCATTTCAAGTGATCAGCAACAATTGGTATAGAGCTCAATAAATAATGCACACATTGTTTGGAAATTCTTCCTTTTGCAGTTCATTTTCAATTAGCAAATATTAAGACATAAAAAAATCTGTTATATTTATATAAGCAGCATCAGTAGAAGACGCTGGGATAAATCATGTAAAGAATTCAGACTGGCATACAAACATTTCCGAAGCAAAAAGTGAGAGTGGATAATCTCTTATTCTAATCAATTGACCTGAACAGCGGAAATAATTTTCAACACTTTAAAGTACTCAAAGCCTATCAAACTCGGAAATTATTTAATGCCTAGAAGAGCCGCAGCAATATACACTGGCCATCCGTAGCATGATGGGAAAAGTGTTGGCCACATCCCAAAAAAGCACTTAGACCAACTGAAGTAAAACTTCAGTGGAACACTGGTACTAAGTTCCAGAGTGCACTTCATAGTCCCCTCTTCACCTTCTCTATGTCCAAATGGCTGCAGCTACCTTAGTCTTCACTTTTCAAGCTCGCAAAGAGCAGGAAGGAAGGGTGCTGGGCATGCCCGACACCTCAGAGCTTGGTGGTGCATAAAAGCTTTTTCGGGAATTGCAGCCAAGACCTTCTGACACCACGGCTCTTTGCAGGGCCAGGCAGGCTAAAAGGATGCAGTCGGCAAATCAAAAAAAAAAGAAAAGCACGGTACAGCATCCATGAGTGTTGCCATCCATTTTCCCTATGAGAGCCGATCAGAGCTGGAGAAATGAAAAATGCTGTTTCGGTACCACCCTTTTTCAGAAGGGATGGATATCTACATTTGAAACACAGAGGAGCTAAAGAAACTGGCAGGGGTCTCTGTTTTTCCTAAACTAGTATTTTTATATTTTATCAAATGATTGTTTATAGCAAAGCCATTTTTCTCCTTGTTAAAGAAGTACCTCTGGCACTTCTGCTTTTTTCTTTCTGGACCCATAAATCTTGAATGCTTGACTACATTTTGGCACAGTTCCACTTCAGCAAGACTTGCAGCCTTCCCCACAGAGGCAGAGAATGTCTGATGTGTTCAGGCTGAAAAGGCTGAACCTGAATCTCTCTTTTCCCAACCAGATACTTCAGCCAGCAGGCCAGTATAAAAAGAACAAGAGCAAAATCACTCGCTTTTATGGCCACATTTCAAATGAAATACGAAGTCAGTTATGCCTATAAAGAGAAATGGCTTCAAAACTGTAAGTCTGCAAATCCGTCCCAGGAAAAAAATGTGTTAGGCTTCAGCATTTCTGTAAGGCACTTGATGCCTGTTCAGTCCCTCAGCTATGATGGCTGGTTTGGATCCTCTTCATACAGACCCAGTTCTGCCTGTTCACTGTATAAAGAGCATAGGCCTCCAAAGACTAGATGAGAACTACATTCTGAAAGCTAAGTATCTGTTCTACGCATGAGAGTGCTGAGAATCACTAAGTCTACTGTATCTGGTTGCTGATGGGAGCCTTAGTGGCTTCCTCAGCTAGTAAGCTGCTAAATTTTTTGTTTAGGGGCTGTATGTATTATTTACTACCCATTTGGCTGGAGTTTAGTTTGTTTTTAGCTGTTTTCAGATGTCTTTGAAATAGGCCAAGAATCAACTTTCTCTTCAATCCAGCAAGCAAAACCCAAACAAGACAGTAGTTGCAAAGCAGAGCAGAGAGCATAATTAATGTGACACTTGCTCCCTTCCAACACAGAGAGTGAAGGTTCATGTTTGGAATTGCAACTCAAATTTCTAAGTAATAGCACAGTGCAATAGCCATAAGAAACACTGCAGGCAATACTTTGAAAGCCAATCACTCTTTTTAATTTCAAAAAGATATGGAACATGAGGCTAAATATGATTTTGCATTTTGGTTTCCATATAGAGCATTTTTAAAAGGGTTAATTCTAAAAAATAGTGTTTTCTTGTGTAACAATATACACTGTGCACATATTCCACTCTTATCCTTTCCTCTGTGCTGATAAGTGGTGAGAAAGGGTAACTCAGAAAAAATGTCATCCTGTATCTGTCTCCCATTCAGCACACACTAACCCAATTCTCAAAAACCTCATCAGTGTCCAGCTCATTAAATTCAGCTGAAGGATGAGAATGAAGCTGCACCACTAACTGTGCACAGTTTGTGTTTACCAGCAAGAACACTGTATGCAGTGTTGCTTACAACATACCCCGTAGTACGGAGCATTCTTGTTGGCAACTTTGACAATTTATCTATTCATATAAAAGTGAAAGAGAGGCTGCTTTAAAACTGGTGCTCCTTGTCCTAATGGGAAAAGAAGAATATTAAAAACTACTACAGTGAAATCTCTGTTGCCATCAAAAGGTCGTTGATTCAACAGACAAATAACCTAGTGTTAATGATTAAACAAAACATTTTTCACACAGATGGCACGCTCATCTATCAATATACAGTATTTTTCACAATAAGAAAATAAAGATAATTTCCTTTTAAAGTGTCAGTTACAAAGAATTGTGGGAAAATGAAATACAATGCATAAGAAATTATGTTTTTTACTTAAACGATTCAATTAAAGACACACACACAAAAAAAAGTCCCAAGAAAGAAATGTTGCCATTGTTTGATCACAGTCTTGTTAATGACAGGACTGTCCTAAAAAGAGAGAACAATGTTGCTGCAAAAGTTACCGAGCAGTCTCCTGATGTGAATAGAGCTATATGCAGGCAAGCATATAGGCCTGGATTTTGACACTCACTTTCGAGAACGTATATGCACGAGGTAGAGAAGGTAAGAGGCTGATCTTGACTTAATCAAAGTAACTAGACCAACAAATTCCTGCCAACTAGTGTATGAAACAAGATAAATATTATACATTATTTCGACCATTCTAAATTCAAGAGAAACTCCTACAATAACCAAAATAGTAAAGAGCACTCGAGACAGTTACACTTACTTTGAAAATAAGTTTTTCAGTTCAAGAGAAGTATGTTAAAAATAACTTGATTCTGAAATTTTCAGCTTCCTGAAAAAACAGCATATGCAGGTATCTATTATTGAACACACAGGACCACAAAATGAGAAGCTTATCTCTTTCTCTAACTGAAAGCCTCAAAAAAACCATTCCCAATATATTCTGAAAATTAAAAAAAAAATATTTATGTGTGCAACAATAGACTCAAATGCAAGTTCCATATTATTTTAACTTTATACCAATAGTATGCTGCACTATTTCTGATACAATATATTGTATTATTTTCAAGAAATTAGAATGAAAATTATTCATCAAAACATGTACAGTCAACAATTGAATTGATAATCATATTTTTATTTAATGCAGGTTTCAAAAATACTTTGCAGATAAAAAGTCAGCAAATCCCATCATCATCAGACAAATTTAGCAGTTTTAATTGCAATCATGTATGTATTTCTCCATAATTGATAAGGACAAAACATTTTCTCTTTCTTACATAATGAAAAAATTTACCATGTATTTAACTATTCATTTTATTACTTTCAAGTGCTGGGTTAGTGAATGCTGTCATTAAAAAATGTGAGTGTTGGAAATGTTGACAGTTGACAGTGAGGTAGTTGTGATTTTTTTGGAATAAAGTCTCCTGTTGTGTAGAGTATAGCTGAATATGGATAGTCACTTACTTTGAATCTATACAGTCTATGGGTGACTGATCCAAAGCAACACTACATAAGTGGCATAAATTAAAATTATTCCCTGATACTACAAGTCCAGAGTACAAGAGAGAATGGCATAATTCAAAAAAGTGATTTGCATATACCACTGGATTCTGAAAGGATATGAACTGAACTGTGCAAAAATTTCAGTAGAGGATTTCAATTGTTTCATAGCAAGATATTTCTATCTGTGGTTAATTTGCCACTTTTATAATTTGATTGTATCTTTTTCAGAAGGTGTAATACTGCAATTCACCTAGAAATTTTGTCAACATTTGTTCCTCTCGATTTACTAAACAGCTGGAGTAGTACTACTCTTGTACATGTTAACTATCTGAAATCACATGACTAAGTACTGCCACATTCCACTAAGCTGATCAATCTGGCTATTTACATATTAAGTAAGATTTGACATAGGAGTATTCTTGTACTTTTGTATGTTTTTGTCTCAACAACTTGTTTCCAGGGTCAACAGCAAACAGAAAAGATTTTATATTTATCTTACAGAAGCCTCCAGAAGGTTCCAGTCAAGGCTGAAGCTCTTTTGTGCTGTACAAACACATTTTTTCCCATTCTGGATATATATAGAATGACAGGTCAATAAGCTCACCCATATACAATCATCTGCAAGATCAGCCACAGATGTTATGTTCCCTGCCCTAAAGAGATCAGAATAAAATCCACTGGAGTTTTGTCACTGACCTCCAAGAGACCAGAATGAAGTCAAAGAGATTCTTGTCTTGCAACTATTTCAAACACAACAGAAATAAAAAGTAGAAGTTGTTTGTTGAAACAAAACTTAAACAAAACATCTTTTAAATAAAGTGGCCCAGATTTTTCAGACATTGAAGTTTATTTTAAGCTAATTCTATAAACTATGAGTATTTTTCTGAGTGCAGACTCTTCATGATACTGATTCTACTTAGAAAGCTCCTTTCCAACTAATCTGTTCTTTGTGACTCAGCTAATGTATTTGTGACACCAGTGTTAAGGATCTGCACAAGATTTATAGGCTACTACAGCGTGAACTTTTGCCAGTAAAGTCTTAATTACTTTCAGAAAAATGGGGAATGTGATGGCCATGTTTATTGTTATAACCTTTTTTCTTTTGAACTAATGAAACATAACTTAAATAACTCACTGGGAAGACAAAATATTCATAAAAGCTCTATAAGACAGTAATTACTGATGGAAATAGAAGAAATTTGCAGCTTTCCCAGGAGCAGAAAAAGCCCATCCCATCGCTGAAAAAAAACCTACCATAACAAAAACTCAACGGCCCAAAGCCTAGCATAGACCAGCATTTCTGGCATTTATATATGTCCACAGTGTCACCCAGAAAACAGATAACTACTGTACACTCTATTAAGACGCTTAGTCCAGCTGTTCCATTTTTTTTTCCAAGCTTTAAAAACCATTTCAAAAGATGCAAAGCATTTTTAATGGATTTCAATGGCCTCTTTCTTCTTTTACATAAAATCACCCAGAAGAAGGATGTTTTCTTAAAAACAATCTGCTATCCACGTCCACCCTCCCAGGCATGTCCCTTGGAGCTGTTCCCAAACTATCCCCAAAGCACTAGCATTTTAGCAAGTGGAATGACAACTTCTTTTTAATTGTTTGAAATCCTGCAGGCTTCAATCTGAGAACAAAGCGCTCACATAAAGCACATTCTATGGCCACGATTCAAGTTCTTTTGAAAATAAATGATATATTGAAACAATGCTATGTTATATAAAACAGTCTATCTGACACTGGATGCTCAGCATTACACCAAATCATAGCCAAGTTCATTTCCCACCCTTGTAACTGGACATACCAGAAGCACAATAAAACTTATATAAAGCAACACTATGTGCAACCTAAAGCATTTGGCTGAAGCCTGGAGGGATTTAACCATGAAGAAAAAAAAAGAAAGATAAAATTCATTTAGCAATAAGCAAAGAAAATAATGAAACCAACACAAAAGTCTATTTGATGCCTTGGTAGTGATACATTTTAATATTACAAGAACATGGGAATATCTAATGAAGTACAAAAGCAATACATTTAAAGCTGACAGAAGGAAGTACTTTAACACAATATGTAATTAACCTACAGTCTCATTACTGAAACATATCACTGAGGTCAACAGCTTAGTAGGATTCACTAAAAGAATTGGGAATTATATGCCTAACGAGGATACTCACATACATATCAGATAGGATTTCTTAGGACACATTATTAAACAAAATATTTCTTTTATGATTATCATTGAACACTTTTCTGAAGATTTGATAATTTTACTGTATATTTGAACTGAAATATGACTCAATGACATAGGTAACGGAGCCACTAACTTCAGTAGAGTAGGATGCTCATCTCTGGCACTAGGCAAGGGGCAAAATATTGGAGACATTGCACAGATACTCCTCTTTACAAGCTTGATGATTTAAATTCTTCTAATTAAATGAGTAAAATTCATAATGCAAGTTGCAATTTCAGACTACTTTAAAGCAGTCTAACTATATGCAACTTTGTTAGTAATTTACAGAATTAAACTAAGCAAATTTAAACAATACCTAAATGAAGTAAAGTTTGAGTATGGATAAATAGAGAGTATTTTTCCACATAGCTCTTCAACAACAGCGGTAAGGTACAACTATTCCCTCTTTTATCTCTTTTTAGTTCTTGTATGTGTCAATTCATCAATTATTACTGCTTTCTACAGGCCATGATGCAGTTTATAATGTAAACTTGATGACAATTGATTTTACAATTTAAAGCAAGGATTTGGGCTGTTGTGCTTTTTTTCCTTTTTTTTTTTTCCTCAGAGTCGCATGCATTTCCCAGCCAATATAGAGAATATCATATTTATTAAATTAAGCCTTGGACTTTCAGAAGACTTCACAAAAGGATATGTTTGTAATCTTCAGTGTTTATTTTACTATGAAACCAACACATTCAGCAATAAGTCAGATTTATTGTGAAAATAAACACATTAGGACCTTATAAATAGCTGTTAGAAAAGTTCCGTATGGTCTGCCAAAAGCCCCAAATGATTAGTTCATGAACTTTTCCTCTGTAAGCTCTAATGGCTTGAAAAAATTGTTTATTTTTGACTGGTTATGAACAGATGAGGATTATATTTCATCTACAGTCTCCATGAAAGTACCATGACTTAGAAAACTTCCAAACTTTTCAGAAACTCACATTTAAAAAAGAACCAAACCTGTTGACAGCAAATATACATAAAGGAATGGCAAAGTGGAGTGTAATTTTAAAGCTGCATTTACACAATGAGTTTCTCTATTTACCTGATTATATTCCCTAAAAAGAAAAAAATAAATCATGGCTCAAAGATAATACAAGTTTTTAATGGTTTATCTAAATGCCTATAGCAATTGCTGCAATGTGGGTTAATGCAAAGAACTGTCTCCTCCATCAATAAGGCTCTTATATTGCCCTACACTTGCTGCAAATAGTCTTTAACAAGAACAGGAGTCTTTCGGTGAGAGGTTGGACATGTGTCTAGTTCCACATGTTCTCTGCATCCTTTGGAATTCAATGCCCTAAAAAATTAACTCCCTTGGAATGACACTTTCCCCAGCATCAAGGAGTCGACTCCAATTTCCAAATCACTGAATATATTCAGATCTTTCCAGCACACAGTCTGCACACAGAGGCCAAGATGCTACATCATTAAAACCAGGATGCAGTGTTCCTCTAAAACGCAACCACCTTTCTACAACTACGCAGAAAGATCAAAGTCCTCCTCATTCTTAAACCTCAAAAGAATAGCTGCAAAGTTACATTCCAGTGTTTCTGTGAGGATGAAAGCAGCTGTCACTACTTTAATAAAAAGCATACCTTGGTGGACACTATATTGGGGAAAGTTTCCTCAGTAGTGATAAGCAATATGGTAGTAACAGGGAGGACGAGAAAGTATTTTTATTTCATGAAAACGGAGGCTTGGCATTATTTTCTCATTCAACACTAGTAAGAGAAATCAGTTTCTTAGTGCTATTGAAGGAAGTAGGGGAGATGGAGAAAAGCTGATAGCCCAGGAAACAGATGTCTTGTTACAGGAAAGGGCCATCATTGCCTGATGTGGAGCAAACATTTGAATCTAACACTTCCTTGATTCTAGGAAATGGCAAGTTTAATTCTCCTTTTTGCAAGTATAAAATAAGCACTACCTGCATTGAACCGGTTCAATAGAAAACACTGCCAAGTGCTTTACCTTGTATACAAAAGTGAGTCCCAGTAAGCCCCTGCAGTTTCAGACACTTCTCCCACTGAAAGTATCCCCTATACACGAATAAAAAAATTTTCAGCTTTGAATTACAGAAAATACCCCTCCCACTGTTTCTAAAACAAATGTAGGACTATAATGTCACCTGATATCCATCAGAAATTAGATGACATTCCAACTATGGGGAAAAAAATGCAGCAGAGTTCCTCTTAAGTGATCAGAATTACCGCGTCCTAAGTAAGAGTCTTTCTTTTCTTTACTTACTTTCATGTGCTACAGCAGATGTGCCACATTTTGTATTAGTTTCTGCTTGAATGAATAATGGAGACATGAGCACTTGTATAAACAAGGAAAGGTATTTAATGAACATATTGTACATACTAAAAAGGCTTCTTTCTGTTGGAAGAGAATAGAATGCATTCTTCCAAGTGCACGAAAATCTCATATTATTGATGCACAAATTTTCTATGAACTGGGCCAGGTATAAACTGTCAACTGCATTTAAAACACTGAACCAAACCTGAGAACTGCTCACTTCAGCATAAAAAAAATTTTTAAATCCCTAACCCTCTACATAAAACAGAAAAAGTCTAATGTGACTGTATTGTTTTTACATAATTTTTCATTAGAGAGTACTTGTTTGTATTTCTATTTTGAAAATTCAAGCCTGCTGGTCCCAGATTAGAGTGCTCCTGTAGAACTGCAATTTGTTTCATTGTGTTTTCATTCATTTTCATTCTCTTTATGAGCAACAGTGACATTTGAAAAACCAAAAGAAAAGGACAGAGGAGTTGGACCTATGTATTTACAGCATATTTATAGCATTTGGCACATTTCTCACAGATTTCTGAAAGATATTATTAGATTTGCCAGCGAGCGTCCTGCTGCTTTTTCAAGACTGTGGGTTTGATTGACTAAGGCAAGTGCTGAGACTTTAAATGCCTGGCTGCAGCCAGAGTCCCGAGTGAGCACTTTGGCTTCCTACACATTAGAAGCCAAGAACTACCAGACAGGACAAGACTAAAAGTCCATCCAGCCAAGAGTCCTGTATCCAGCTGTGGCCAGCAGTGGAAACTCATAATAAATGCTTATAAGGAACAGAGTGACATCTCCCTCATGTACTCTCCCAGTCTGAGTTGGATGCACCACATGTATTTCATCATCATCTAGTCATTGAGAGGAGACAGAAGCATGGCCTGGTACAGGCATTACATAGGTAGCATGCTGGCACAATGAAACAGGGCAGGCTGATGTAATGGGAGGTTGCTAGGACTTCTGTCAGGCTTACTGGGAGGTGAGAACTATGGCTGCAAGAACAGAAGGTGGAACTGTATTGTTCCCCTGAAATAATCATCAGCATTTCAGACCTCCCATAAACAATAGGAGAGGCTGTATCAGTTTTGAAGGCAGATTTTTTTGCAACCTACTGGCATGAACTACCAAAAACAGTGACATAAATTTGACCCAGTATTTTGAGACTAGAAATCAAACACTGGGTGTTGTGTTGACAGATATTTGGGTAACAATGACTTCTGGATTGAATCACAGTGAAAAGCAAGAAAATAGTAAAATTGGCTCACACCCACAATCTATGCAAGATTCCTCAAAAGTCTGCTTGCACAGAGTATAAATACTTTGATTATCTAGAAATAATGCCACTCATTATTATGTCAGCCTTCATATGGGAACAGTACTTTCTCCATTTATCGCCTCTAATGCATAGCTTTTCACAAAGGAAGGACAGTAACAGTGATGCTCTCTCATTCTAGTTTAGGAAACCTGCACCTATTTCCAATATGTAAGATCTCCATTGTCATCAACCTTCCAAACATCCTCCTTATGGACTTTCTTAATCACTGACATGGAAGTCTTCCACTCCAGAACTAAGAAACTCTTCATCAAATTAAAAAATAAATTATTCATACCTATATTTGTGATGCATTCAACAGTCGACTTGAACACAAGCACATCTGAAGTCTTAAGGTTATAAACTGCCTCTATAATGCAAAGACTACCTCCAAAATCAGAAAAAAAAATAAATCTCAGAAATAACTACAAAGTTTAACTGCCCATTTTTTGGTTTCGTTTTTTTTTCTTTTGCAAAGTACATTGCAAGCACATTCACCTCGCAGCAGATTCTCCACCAGCTGGCAGAATAGCTCTGTGTTTCATTAGTACAGATCCATATTTCATAGATTCATAGGCTGGTTTGAGTCGGAAAGGACCTTAAAAATCATCTAGTTTCAACTCCCCTGCCATGGGCAGGGACATCCATCACTAGACCAGACCGCTTAAAATTCAATCCAACCTGGCCTTGAACGCTGCCAGAGACAGGGTATCCACAGCTCCTCTGGGAAACATGTTTCAGTGCCTCATTAGCCACATAAGGAAGAATTTCCTCCTTATATAGAATCTACTCTCTTGCAGTTTAAAGCCATCCCCTTTTGTTCTATCACTACGTCCTCTTATGAAAACTCTCTCTCTCTACCTTTCCTGTAGGTCCCTTTAGGTACTGCAAGATGCTCTAAGGACTCTCTAAAGCCTTCTCTTTTCCAGACTTTTATTTTAAATCTTCAAAGGAAGTTGTTATAATTTGTAATTTGTAAA
>VXBA01000586.1:1015822-1112826 GCA_013399895.1 Serilophus lunatus
GGGGGGGGGGGGGGGAGGGAGGAGTGTAATCTGAAAAGATTTCATTGCAGAAAATTGCAACTATCATTAAAACTAGCTCTATTCTGCTGGTCAATATAAAATTGAAAATAAAAGCAAAAAAGTTACTAAATATCTCCAAACCATATGCAATACCAAAAAGAAAAATAAAAAAATATGTATCTCATTCAAGCTGCTAGTTAATCTAAATGCAAGTATAAAAATGGAAAATAAATTTGTTTAGACTTTGCAAATACTTCTTAAGATGAGAAATGGTTAACCAGCCTAACAGCTCAGCAAGGTGGCCATTTCCATTACTAATCAGTTAAGAAACTACTGCCAACATTTAACGGATATTCTCAACTAAGTTGCGTGTTTATGTAAAACAAAACATAGGTGAAAATACAAGTTTTTAGATATAAGAGCTGTAAATACATAATGTGGCTGCAATTAGTCAGCTATAGACAAGGGTTTCCATTTCTTTTCTTTTATCCCTCCTGACAAGAATCTGCTTAAATTCATCTCATAAACAGATTCAATTCAAACAAACCTCACAAAATCAAGAAGTTCTTGCATCTCACTTCTAATAGACACATAGGTAGAATAGAAAATTCTTTGAATTCATGTCTTGGGTTTTGACGCTTGTACATATCAAATTTGCACGTGGTTTGAGAAAACTTGCCTAATACAACACATGATAAGGAAACAAAAGCAACCAGACACCCCAGCACACTCTGCCCCTATGATTTCTCTTGCACGGTAATTTTTCTTCCTAAACCCATTGTTCATTATTTTTGTACAGACCCTTGTTCATCTATTTTAAAAATATGCAATAAGAACTATCTAAATACCATCCCTGTAACACTGTGACCTAGAAACAGAAGCAAATAGGTTCAACACAGTCATTAAAGGGCAGCAAATGATCTTTGTTTAATTCAGATGATTTATTGCAAGGCCTGTTTTATTGGAGGCTTCAGTGCCTCAGTCATGCAGCAGAAGTGTTTAGGGAATGAACTGCTAGAGGCCAACTAATTAAACAGTTATGAAGGGACAACATGGCCTTTTATTTTCCAAGTATTTATAATTATTTTTAAAAGACTAATAACCTAATTATATAAAAATATATAGAGAACATGATCAATTATACAAACATTACCATAATAGAAGAGCAGCAGGAATTATCTAAATTTTATATTGCTTTCACAGCAAATAATGGGCTTTCAGCTGAGAGTGAGAGACCATCATCATTAACTGAATTCAACTTCACATTGATAAAATTGATCCTATTAAAATAAAGGCCAGAAAGTGATTCACACAGCTAGTTCTTTAGTGGCTCTGCCTAGGGGAGCAAAATTTAAGGCTTGGACTTCTTCTCTAGACTGCAACACAACAGTGAAGTATATCTGAGTACCACACATCATTTTCAAGAACCAACTGTCTAAAAAGTCTACACCACCAAATTAACGGAACAGTTTCGTATAGGCACATCTTCTCAATTTTGTGTAGTTTGAAAGAACCAACCTGGGTATTCTACAATGTAAAACTGAAAATTTACACTATAAGCTTGACATACATCTATTGAATAGTTAGTGGGTGTTTTCACAGAAAAATGACTAAAAAGTACCAAAAGTATTCAAAGTATTGTGGTTCCAGGCATTTTTCTAGGGTCACATAACAGAGAGGGTTACACCCCGCAGACCTCTGAAATTTGTACAGATGTTCTTACTTCTTCCTATTTAATCAGGCCATGCCTATTACTTAACAGAAAAGATAATTTGAAAGTATTTTCATGCCTTAATCACATTAGCTGAGTGCCAAATTAATTGCTACCTTTAGGCATTACTTTTAGTCACAGGCAACACCGTTTGCCTAACTTTTCTTTCTTTTTTAACATTATTAAATCACATGTATCAAAATATTAGTTTATTAATAGAATTTATAAATAATATATAAACCACTTAAGCTGAATAATTTTTATAAATACATTTAAGTCAGTACAAAGTTAAATGCAAAACTTAATAGGCAACAAAGAGTGGATATACGGCACATCTAATGTAATGTCTCCTTTTGTCACAAATACTGTGGGAGAAATCTATCACCTCATTTTCAGATACTTACAAATGTTACTGCTATTTTCTAACTCCATGGTGTTTCTCAGCTTGTATGTCAACTCAAGAATTTTCTGTATTAATGTAAATTTACATAGTGGAATGATTTTTGTATGCCATTTTCTCATTTGTCATTTCAGACAGTAGAAATTTACATTTAATTAGCTTTCTGAACAGACACCATGTGCAGTGTTAACTGACATCTAGAATTGTATTAGAACTATCAATCAAAATAAAACACTGGTGAAAGATTCTCCATTTACTGCTGTTCAACTATAGCTCAGCATGACTTAGACAAAGTCAAGACATCTGTGGCAGTCAGTGCAGAAAGCAATACTGCCCCTTCATCTTGACATTTATATCTCTGCTGTATCTACAAAAGGAACACATTTCAAATACAACTGATCTTTTCATTTCGAAAAACCAAAGGAAAATTTAAAATCATAAATCTAAAATATGTGGAGGTAGAAAAACTAGTATTTAGTCAAGTTTTTAAAAAAGGAAGAAACATGAAATACTGGACTGTGTAGTTCTTCATATTATCTGAAAACCAAAGTGCAGATGTTATTCCAGCCATGCAGAAGACATAACGATCTTATTTGGAAGGCTGAGCCCATACACGGAAATCAGCAGCTACCCATGATTTTGTTTGAAAATGTGCAGGCATAAAATCATTATGAAAAGTGAAAGTTGTTAAATCCAAATTTCCCAAAGAAGACTGAGTTGGAAGTGAAGGAAGAATTTTCTAAGTAGAAAATGGTTTAAGAGAAGACAAATAAGCACTAGCAAGACAGCATCATGTTGTCAACTTTAAATGAGTTAGATGCAAGAAGTCTGAGCCATAAGCAAAAGATAAAAATTCAAAAGCCTGAAATATTCTATATTACCAGAGAGAATAATGAATTTATATCTGTCACTACCAGGAAATGGGATACAAAGTTTTATAAAGGACAGGAAGCACAAATCAGCCTAATAGCACTTTTGTAATATTTTCCATATTACATAGTATCAAGAATTATTTCCCACACAGTTTTTCTTCTTTACTTTAACAACCCAAGTATACACGATTTCCTGACACAATGGAAAACCTGGCATCTACAACACTTCAATAAGATTAGTGCTAGTGACTGGCAAAATATTGAAATGTTTCAATCTCTATGAGCTAGTGTAAATACAGTTTAGTTCCAGAATAAATGTATAACTTTGTTTTAGGCTCCATGATAGCTGCCCTCAACACACACAGATGAGGTGTACTACCACACTGAGTACCATATTAAGGCCTACTTCTACAATTTTTTTTCCTCCCTGGCTAATCAGGGAAAAGAAATAGTTGTTAAAAATTCCGTAACAATGAGAGAAGAGAGGAACAGAGGGCAAAAGAGGAGCACACCAATTATTTTACCCTTACAGTGTCACTACACATTATATAAATTTGACCCAAATTTTCCAATATCTGAAAGTGCACCTAACAGAGCTGACACTTCAAGGACACACTGAAGCCAGCAGTGTTCAGCTTGCACAGACTTCAGTCTATATCCAGAAACCTAACCCATTGGATTTACAGCATGTACATGGATCAAAAACAAAGTACATGCCTATCTTGTTCAAGGATCCATATTTTTGCCTGAGGTTTGACAGAAAAAAAAAGCCAGAGCCGTACAATGGTGCTGTAGTAGTGCATCACAGAGGCTTTGGTCATTTCTGAAGTTTCCCATGCAGCTCCTAACCCCCAGTTATGACATCTGTGGCAATGGTATTTGAAATAACAAAAGATAAAACTATAATAAATACAGTAAAACTATACTATATATCAACCTGCATAAAACAAAATACAACTTGAATTTTACATCTTGGGAAAAAAAAGCCACAAATCAGTTCTTAGATTTTTATGTTGACATTGTTTTAACTTGTAAAGCAATACTGACATAAACCAGACTATAAAATCTGACCACTGCATTGTCTTCTCCTACATCTTTTAGGGTTTTAAAAGACCAATTTTATATAAACGCAATTACTGTTTTTTAAAGCAATCTTGTTAACCATTCTCAAGAGCATGTTCCAATACAAGCTTTTTAAGGGAGTAATTAAATATGCATCTTCACTGCTTTACTAGTGTCTGTGCATGCACACTACAGAGAAAATAACCACGTACCTTAACTAGTAACCTATTTGTTTTTCTCTCATTTGGGTCAACCGAGAAAAAAACCATAGTGAAACCATTGTGAGTATTCAAGACGAACTCTGGTCCTGCCTTCATCAGCAGAAATACTTTAATGCAGGATATTCCTGTATTTTTCACACTTGCAGTCCTAAACTGTGTGTCAACTCACAGGCTGTAAAATCTGCAAAATCTTACCCAAATTTATTATCTCTGAATTACATTCCTGAGTGGTCCCAGATTGAGCACAGGTCTAGCACGCATTTTAAACTCCACTTTTGTGACACATAAAACTATGAAGCTCCTTCTGAATTCACAGCTGTCAAAGCCATACATACATACACAGCTCTGATCAAATTACAGTGTACTGCAGAAAGAATCTGCAACTCAGATTGTTTACTCATGGATACACAAGAGTTGTCCATGTTGAAAGGAAGGATCATTTTCAGGGATCAACAAAATACTCTATTCTACAGGTAGGAGTCCCAAAGAAGGAAAAGGGAGCTCAATTGCCAAAAATCTTGTGGAAACAGTTAAAATAGTTGTTGTATCTGGCTGAAGCCTTTATTTTTCTCATTTACTTAAACATTCATAGTATGCATTTGAAGTAGTGTTTTCTGGAAATCCAGGAAACAGAATATCTTTCACGTTAAAAGCAACAATTTCCATTATACAGAAGATGTCAGTCCAGTGAACAGTGTGATTGTTCCACTATTTCATTACAGTACTGAGGAAGATACTTTAAAGCAATACTTGGTGCCTTTTTTTCTTTGTAGGCTTCTGAAAAACACTAATCATGTTCCTTAAGATGACTTTTTTTTTTATTTTCTCCTTAGAGACAGCTTTCTCAAAGGATGGAGGTACACAACACAGAAAAAGAGTTATTTCTTTAGGGAATAGAAGGTGGGGGGGTTCCCTCCTCCAGTCGCAAGGTAGCATGACAGATTTCATAAATTGAGGAAATGAGCATAAAATTCAATCTGTTTTCACATATAAAACACTATTAATGATATATTAGCTTACATAACCACAACCATCTCAATAAACTTTCCAATTATATGTGGGAAGTATTCTCTGAGATTGACATCATTAATACCAATGAAAATTAATGTGAATATCACAATGTTCTTTAGCGCATCAACGGAAGAACACTCCCTGAGGGAATTATTAAGGAGTGCCTATATTTAGCATCAATATAAAATAGTTAGAAGTAAGCTAGCATTACAGCAGTCCTTATTAATGCTAGAAGTTCTGTTTTCTTTAGAGATCTGGCAGGATAAAAGCAAAGGACAAATTTTTAACCGTTTAACATGGCAACTATACATCTGATTTATACATGGTGAAATACATGATGCTAGGAAAGTTGGCTACAACCTGTTTTGGTTGCTGATTGTGTTTTTAATCAGTAAAAGAACAGATGATATACAGTGCTTCAGTAAATAATGCTTTCCTGTGGTCTGAGAATGGCTGGAGCAGAACAATCTTTCAACAACTTTAACTAAAACTGAATCTGCATCACATTCATCACTCTCTTAACAACTACAGGAAAACAGGCACACACTTGTTCATGTCTGAGGTTTTGCCTAGAGACTTTCCCTTCCTTCTCTTTCCTAATTTAGGACAGATTCTTTTCCATCACTTCCAAATTAAATTTGAGCAGTAAAACAACAGAATACTGGGGAAAAGATTGCGCTGTGCAAAATCTATCCAAAGTGGTAACTTCAAAAATATGTGAAGTGATATCAGCAGATTTTCCCCATTTTCAAACTGCAAAACCTTTGACATCCCTCCCCTGGGATGTCAATAAGAAGGTGAGTGCAGTAAGGGATAAAAAAGAGGGTGGCTGGGAGCACAAAGGTGGTACTCACACACTTTTCTAAACCCTCTGTTCCCATGTGCTTCCCCGACTACATTCTTTTGTGAGTCTGCATATACAGCTAGCTAGGACTAATTTAAAATTCCTTACTTGAACAATGCATTCTTTCCTGAGTGGTACACAGCTGTTTCAGTCATTCAGAATATGTTGCAGGAGGTTGGTTTTGCTTATAAGTGTACATCTCCCCTGATACCTGCTATAAATGAACCTATAAGTGCAAATAGAGGGAGTTTTATTACATTATGATTGGTGAATTTCCTTGTGAGAAAATGTTCAGCAGAAAAGAAGGACAATTAGTCCAGCAACCATAACATTTTGAGTGTATGTATTTCTGGGAATCGCATTTGAAAGTTTAATAATGAACAGCAGTCTTTGTCAATGGAAATCTTGCTTCGTCAGGAAACCAGGGAAAAGGAAATGATAGGCAAAAGGGAAATGGTAGGCGGGTGTATTTTATCTATGAAACCATGGTCTCATCAGTATTTGCAGGCATTGTTAGATAACAATAATACATTGTATTTTACATTATATATAATCTGTCATTTATATAAGGCATTCTATAAATAATATTATGTGTATTACTTTAACACATACATAACAAAGCTGTAGCCAGGTGTTCTTAGTGTTCAGATAATCAAAATTTATACAATTAACTTTTAAAAACATTTTTCTTGCAATGTTTTGAACAGTTGAACAGCTGTTTGAATGGGAAAACATGCAACTTCCTGTTACAGTGCTGCATTTTTGTTCGCAAAATCACAGTTTTGTTGCCTTGAATTCAGAGCACCACCATTCCACTTAAAAAAAAATACAAGGCAATTAGTTTTTAAGACAGGGAGTTATTTTAAATTTCCACCTTATAAAACTGCATTGTAACACGAGCACGTATACAAAGATAAGAAATTATTTAGGTCATTTAATTGCAAAATTCCTTTTTGCAAAGGCAATGATAAAAGTGTTCAATATCATGTCAATTAATACCAACACTGCTGTGTGGCTCATAACTAACAAAAATCCCAAATCAGATATAAAGCCACCCACTAAGCTGAAAATATTTATAATTACAACTTTAAATGCTATAATGAAGGATTTCACAAGCTTTATATTCTTATTGCAGACAGCTCATACATCAAACATTTGATGATGTGAGAAAAACAGGACACTGTCTGTGCAAAAGCTTAGCAACAAAAATAAACATTTCCCTCAAAATCCCTTAAACCTGTAAGTGAAGCTACTTTTATTACTTATACAGTATGGATTTTATCTTCTGGGTGGTGAAGTATGCACTAGGCAAAACAAAATGAAGTTTAGTAAAAAAAGGAACTCCCTCAGACCTTTGTGTTAAGACTACTTGGAATACTAACCCTTTCCTGAATTCTGGGTTATATTTCAATATCTTGTAAAGCCTTGCATACACATTGGCACAACCCACAGCTGAGAAGGTCTGTGACACACCAAACTCTCTGGCATTTCAAAACATTTAAAAGACAACCTACTGCCATATGAGAAATTTCTACAGACAGTAGCAGCTGCATGGCCTGGTACTTTTGCCACAATTAGCCTCAGTTACAACTTGATGACCGAATTAGGTTTTCTGCCAGCAGTTCCAGCTGGCATGATACATTACTTGTGGTGTCATGCTGTTTATCCATGGTCAGTGTTGTGACATGCTGAGCTTCATGTTTATCCTTCTTCTACAGATAAAGCTTAAATCCTGGAACTTCATGCAAAGTACTAATTTCTTTAAGTCATAGCCAATCCAAGCCTTATCAGTTCTAGTTTCACATAAAATACATCAAAATAAACTTTAACCAAATTAAATTCTCTCATGTCTCCACACCGTATATGAACTGTACTGTATATGAAAACACTTAGGAAAAATTCTAAAGACACAGCTAAATGGCACTTTAGGGGCAAATAGTTTCATGGGTTTTTATTTTCTGGCTTTCAGATTGCTGCAAGAACTGAAATAGTCCCTAGAAGATCAGAAGAAAACCACGGTAACCTCCTGCAAGCGATTTTTGGATGGCACCTAATCTTATTTCTGAAAAGACATACAATCCTGTCCCACCTCAAGCCACCCAGTGTCCTGAATTCCCTGTGTTAGTCAATGATGCATTTGCAGGATACCAAAAAGAATACAGTTTGACCAGAGGCAAGTGTGTGTGTATATATATATATAAAGCAACAAAGGTTGTTGCTTTAAAAAGGTGGCCATTAGCAAAGTAAAGGTGCCCAACTTGCTGTCCACAGGCACAAGCAATCCACTCCTGGTGTCCTGACTATTGAGGTGGGTACCTGCAGATGGGTCAGGATGCAAATCTCCTCATCCCATAGTCATAATAACAAAACTGGCCTGTTTCCTCCTATTCTCATTTAATATGTATTAAGAAATGTAAACCCAGTGCATTCATCAGCTGTACTGCTCCTAACACTGTATTTACTTCTAAAACACTAAGTTTGAAACTGTACACAGCTGGCTTCAGACAGGTTTCAGAATCTGATTTCAAGAAGAGTGATAGAGAAGCAATCCCATTGTCATGGCTCATTTTGAGACACTGGGAATACCTCACAGTGGTATTTTGGTGAACAAACTTATTTGTGAAACAACTATTTCCTGCCCTCTCTGGCAGTGAAACAAAGTTTAAGTGGTTCTTTCGTTACATTCCACTGTATTATATATCCATTGTATTATATTCAATTTTACATTCCATTATATTATGTTCCTTGCAGACAAGGAAGCAAGGACAACCTTCCTGAGAAAGCAAATTAATAAAAAGGACAGGACTATATACTATCCTATAGCTGTTGATCACAGTCACCACATACTTCTGAAAACGAGAAGGATAATCCCTTCATCAATATTATACTAAACTCACAACTACACTATGTTCATAAGGTTTTGATATTCTCCTGCAAGATAAGTTTTTACTTATACACCTTTTTAATGACATTGACCTTTATTATTTCCAATACTACACCAAAACAAGGTGGCTGCTACACTGGGAGTCAACAGGTAGGGTCCTCATCTGCCATTTCACTGACTTCCAAAGATGCCGTTGGCCTAGCTGGTTTTGCCTGCTCTAAATCTGGCCACACCTTTCCCCCCCACACTCCCCAATTACAGCAGCAACTGCAATGAAACATTATAACATTACTAACCAGCTGCATCACAACACAGTGCCTGAGCACTTCTGAAAGGTTTCTCCCTTGGCAGTTACAAAAATCCTGTTCCTCAACCCACATTAAAAAACTCTGAAAATAATAAAGAAAAAACTATATGATTTTCTGAGATTAAAATAAGTTTTAAAGAAAGTTTTGGTTTAGTTACGTGGGGTTTTTTGAGGAGGAAGGGAGTGATATCTTTCAATTAATGTGAATATGAGCCTTACTGGAGCAAACAAAATGTGTAAAGAATGCAGAACAGAGCCCTTGAGGTATTTGGGGGATGGTGAGAGAGAGTAAAATTAAAAGTGACTGAGGTGCCTCTGTTAAAACCATCTACTTTGTACGCACATGAACATTCCTTCATTAAAGATTCATAAGAACTTTATAGTTTTAATGCACATGTGGCCGGTGTTACAGTTCAATAGCCAGGACTCATAAAAAGGAAACAAAAAAAAAAGAGAGAGAAGATACTTAACTTTCTTTTAACTGACTTTCTTTTCAAGAGAGATAGAAACCTCCTTTTTTAAACACCAAAGCATAGCTTGTGCAAAAGCCTGCCATTCTGAAAAAGGTCTGAACAGATGAAAACCAAATCAGAATTTCTGTTGTAATTCATATTCACAACCACTGCCCTTTTCCTACTCCTGAATGTCTATATTTTCTTGCCCCAACAAAGGATGAAATCATGTCCCTTTGCCACAGACCTTTTCTACAATCAGCAAGCTGCTGGTAAGGAAAACTATGAATGACTCCTTAGCTGCAAAGGATAATAAGGCAAAAAAAAAATTAGAAAAGGATTAGGAAAGGAAGAGCCCTCCCTGCATTAAGCTAAAGTCTTGAGCACAGAGGACTCGGCTCTGAATTTAAGTCAGCCCAGGATAACTGCAGTTTCAGCAGGGTCTACTCACTTTTTAAGAATGCACTGATTATTTTCCTTATGATCAGTTTTTTCTGGTGAAGGTTTTACTCATGATCTGTTATAGGCTGTTGTATTTCAGAGATGGAGACATCTCTTTAAGACTAGGCAAAAGGGAGTACATGTATTAGACCTCTGGCATAGTTGTGCAAAAGAGATGTTTTGCAACGGAGTAGCAAATTGTGTAAGGATTGCTCTGCAGAGGGATTACAGTGTTTAGCTTGACTTTTTGCCCCCAAGACACTCCTAAATAATTTTTTTCAATATAACACAGACAATTCACTCATTGCCAGTTTCCTTCTACACTGTCCTCCAATGCACATCTGAAGCATATAATTTCTAAGCAATATGAATTACCTCCTCCTCCTCACTGTGAGGAGTGTGTGACCCCCTCTGCAGTATCTGCCTCTCATTCTAGGGATAAGGAACACAAAACATACATCTAAATGCAGACCTCTATCAGTGTCCCAGGTCAGGCCTAGCCATCCTGCTCAAGTAACACCACGTACCTTTGGTTTGAGCAGACTCAGAACAATGAATTTTCCTCCTTTTTCCACAGCTTATTGGTAATCTCCATTCTCAGCATCAGCATCCCAGCACTCAGTCACAGGTGTCCTGTATTTTCATGTTCCCAAGCCATGCCCGCTGTGGTACCAACATATATTTTCCATCCAACCCTTCTTTCTCCATCTTGATGTTTATTTAATCTCATACTCCATCTCTCCTGCTCCTATTTTTATCTTATTTTTTATCCTTTACACCAATCTTTTTAAAAGCAGAGGCCTTACTCAGAATGCTTTAAGTATTAATAACAATACAAAGATCACCTTCATCTCCAGTTCAGCTGAGCACGCTTGGTTCCCTTTTATTGGCTAATGTGCTGCTTGGCTCAGTGCTATGTTACTTCAGTGCAGCTAAGAAGCATAAAAGTTACTGCTCTCCACTCCATCCAGGATGTCTAAACTAGTGATAAATAGGCAGCCTTCCTGTACACTAATTTCAAATTCTGTCAAGATTCTTGTTATAATAAATCCAATGCTAGTGTCTCTATATTAGCAAAATATTTGGCGTTCTCTATTTGACTTTCATTCCCAGAACTATTTGGCAAGAAAAGTTCTCTCTATCCACAGATGATTATCTCACTATTGGCCTCAGGAAGACACGGTATTTTTTTAGCGAATGACCAAATCTGTACCCATGTAAGGCTTAGTCAGAGATTAATAATGGTATTACTAATCTGCCTACAAATTTTCATGCCCAGAGTATTTCACAGCTACGTTAAGACTGACATTTATTGTATATAGTCTAATCTGTCAGTCTCAAAAGCAAGCAACTTAGGTCTTAGCAGCAACAGGGAAGACAGGCAAAATGTAAATTCTGTAATTTAAGTTTGTTCAATAATACACCTCAAACTCTGACTTGGTATAAACATACTTTACTACATATTTTATTCTACTTTAAGTATAGAACACTGAGTATTCTTTAGGATTATACAAAATTTACTGATATGCTTATGCCCACATCTAAAATGGGCAAAGATAATCAAGTTGACAACTATACTGAAGGATACTGTGAACAGTAAGAATAAGTCTCATTTTCACATCTCCATTTCTGAGAAAGAGAAAACACGATATTTGATATTTATCAGTATCAGATATTTGATACACAACCATAAGGAAAGTGTCTGGTTTCCCAATGATGGCCTTCCATAGCCTAAAGCCCTGGTGACCCTTAAAACAACATTGTTTCTTAACAAGATCAACATGAAAAGGCAGATAATTCTAGAGTCCAATTATAAAATTTTTCTATAATCTTACGCTCAGTATTTTTTATTTCCTTCTCTTAAGATCACCTGCTCTGACTGGCTTGTAGCAAGATAATTATTTTATCTATTAATGGTTCTATTGCTAAATTCTAATAGGTCATTCAGAATTCTGAAACTAAAGCTTTTATCATACCACAAGACCAAAATCTGACATATGGCCTTCTCTTATTTTTTCTGCCTTCAGGGTTTTTTCTTCATTTTTATAAATTTTTAAAATAATTACTTTTGGTCTGATTGGCTTGTTCAAGCTTTTACTACACTTGCAAAAATTATCCTTTTTTTCAGTAACATTATGATATTAGCATTTCAGGTGAGAAGCTGGTTTTTTTAATTGTTTTCTATTTAGTGCATTACACAACTTTTAGACATTCATTTATAGGCACACTAAGCCACTGCAACTGTAAGTCCGTCATCACGTACAACTTGGTAATCAGAATTCTCATACTCCAGTTCCAATTAATGAGGCTACAAATTTTCCACTCATGCATTTTATTCACTTAGATTACGTTAGTCACAAACCCTGTACGTATCTTTGAACTCCTTTCTCTTATTCTCTTTATGCACACAAATTCAGCAAGCTACTCTGAGAATTACTTTCACTGGGAGTTTCCACACTATTTGTATATGTTACACACACATATAATGTACCAAGTGAACATTGTCAGATCACTGATCACACTGTATACTATAATCTTTGCAAAAATGTAATGTATAGTGTTTAAAATCTTGCATCCCAGCCAAATGGAAACAGATTACTGAACTGTACAAAACTGCATCTGAAACACAGGCACAAATCTCTGCCAAATTTCAAGTCTGAGTATTTTAAATCTGAGCGTAAGTGTTGAGGGAGGAGAGGGAAGCGGATAAAAATCTCAATTTTGCACAATTTCTTTAAATCTTGGCCAAAGCACTTTTCCATTTGACCTCAAAAGAAGCCCAGCTGCATTTTAATGAATCTCTGTAAGAAGTTAACTCCTGGCTTAACCTAAAATGAACCAAACAACAACCAAAAGATCTAATGAAATTATTCACACTAGAGATTAAAAACACAGAATAGGAACATCTGTATTAAGCTTTCAAAAAAGACTTTTGTTTATGGAAAGAGAAAAAAGATCTCAGAAGTAAAGTTTTAACCTTTTAAGTGTTTAATTGGAAAAATAAGTGCACATTTTAAAGGTTTTTAAAGGTGAGTTTTGTACAAATAATCTAAATAACATTACACTTGCCTGAAGGATGGCAACACTATCTTAATGACAATACCTATTTTGTTCCAGGAAAATACAATATACAGTTCTATCAAACAGCCAGAACAATAGTGCATAAAAAGTATTTAGAAAGAGGTTTATGGTTCAGTAAATTAGCTCTTTTTTTTTTTTTCAAAAAAGAAATTTACAACTTGTGTTCATCTTTCAATCAAGCAAACCAAGAATGAGTGCTCCAATTTATAATGGTTCAAATTATCTAAAAACCCCCAACGAAGCAATTCAGAAGTATGTGACATATGTAGAAGCTGAACTGTTGAGCATTATTCTAAGCAAAAAGGAATGCAGATCAAATGATTTCTGAGGTACTTGCTGACGAAAATCACGTTACATTAAGAATAGACTGGCCTCCAGTCACTTCAGATGGGTTTGTTTGGGGTAAAATAAATGATACTTCTTTGGCTCTGGTAATAGTCAATCCATTTTGTGATGACAACCACTAATTAGCTTTTTAAAAAAATATTCTGATAGTTTACCTGCCAACATCAGGCAAAAGAACTTGGGAACAGGTAGCCCAAATCATCAAGAGGCAGTGTATGCACATAGAGGGATATTTTCCTTACCAGAACTGTAACCTTCCTGTACAAGGCATGGTAAACATTAATCACTTCCACTGTCGCTGTCTCTGAGAGAAGAGGGGGAGAGAACAAGAGTGGGTGGAGGACAAAGACCTGCATCAGTTCCTCATATTCTGTTTCTATCAGTCCCTTCTTGCACTGTTCTCTTAAGTCTTTTCTGAGATGTGGTTAGGACAACGCAAATAAGAAGCAACTCAGTCATATTCAATTTAATTCAATGACATCTTCTATAAAGGTAGGTAGGATAAAGCTAAGTGGGTACACTTAAATATGATAACACCAAGAAATTCTTTGTTTTCACCAGCGTAATAGAATGAAATATACAGTTACGAAGATCCATTGAATAAGCCAGAAAACAAAGCTTACACAATCCCAAACTTAGCATAGGAAAAATGCACAAAATAGCTGACATGCAAAAGGAGAAATGTCAGTAAAGAACAAAACCAAATTGCTTTGCCTTTTAGCATTGAGGGATGTAGATATCTTGCTGGGTAATTGGCTGATTGACTGTTCTGCTAACTTTCTGGGTGAGTGGTGGAGCAAGCAGGCTGCCTTCCTGGAGGCTCACTGCTGGCAAATTGGCACTGATATTACACATACATGCACATGCATTCTCTTTTTTAATTTCTGTGAATCCATGCTCTTTCTGTCTCACACAGGAGCCTGAAACTTCAATGGGAAATGAAACGTAATTGCACTTAGAACAAATTTTGCCAAACTGCCAGTATTGTTCTGATCTATCAGTTCATACTTATTTAACCTGAATTTATCCTAGCAACTGATGCAAACAGTGCACTCATGTGTAGCTAATCTAGAAATATGAGAATTCAAGCTAATCTTAGTGTCAGAACATCAACTTATCAGCTGGAGTTAATAATACCTAAATAGCACTGCATAGAGAAGAATTGTTCTCAAAGACCAATACAAGTTACCCACATATACTACTATCTCAATATTGAAAGAAGAGTAGTACCATTTCTAGTTTTAGTTCAGTCTCACTGAGGTACAAAAATCAGCAGCAGCTGCTTTCACAGTTGAGTCTTTTTGCACTAGCCCATTACTAGATTTTGACACTAACATCTGTAACTATAAATATTGTATAAAAGGTTCTTTCAGTTGTTCTGCAACCCCATGCATGATCCCGCCTGTTTTTTGCTGGCTCACCACACTTCCTTAGGGTTTTGCATATATCATCTTCTAAATGTTGTTGAACTACACAATAACTTAAACAGGCCATCAGAAAAGCTTTGGTTTCAGAAAACATTCATTTCATGGTAATCTGGTTGTGGATCAAAGAATATTGTAAATGCTGTTTACTCTTCCCAGCAATTTTGCAAGTTGTAAGTTTTCTGTAAAACCAGTTAATCAAAACAGTATCCACAGATACAACTAGCATACGATGAAAATGGGGCAATCAATGGGACTTCTTCATAGCATACCACCAGCGACTTAAATAGCACACTACACCAGCATATATACAACCTCCAAAACATGCAAGCATTTAAATAACTAAATAAAAATCCCACATGCTCCACAGTTCATTAAAAATGCTAGAGTTTTAGCCTACTGAACCTCAACCTCACTAAGACACATGAAGTATTTAAAGAAATGAATTTGCCAGGTTCATTTAGCAAAAGCAAGTATGTAAGCGCATTACATGAGCTGAGGCAACAACAGCAACAGTGATGTACATATACATTTTGCATACATTGGCAGGAGCCCAGAGTCCTGAAGAGTTCATGTTCATTGCTGGGATAGGCTCAACTTCATGTGTCCAGTATACAGCCTTCATAAATTATGGCTCCATATTTTTGTAGGTGTCAACCAGAGTTTCTCTTCCCAGCTTGCACCTACCTTTTTTCCTAAAATGCTTGCTAATGAAATAGGTGCTCAGTGGCATGCCAACTATGTTTTTTCATGAAACATTGGCTGTTCTTGTGAAAAAGAGTTGAGCATTAGGGAACATCACCTCTATAGAAGAAATGTCAGGAAAAGCCACAAGTGCCACTGAGAGGCATTAGGTGGGCTGAAGGAATTAAACTTGGCTTGGATCACTTTTGTGAATGTTAAAGCCAGTTTATCGAAGAATTGTCATAGAAAAATGTTTTTCTGGAGTTATGGGGGGAAATTGGTAAAAAATAAGTAAAAATATAGGACTTCATGCACACCTATGGAACTGTTTAAATAATTACAAAGGTATGGAATACTAGAGATAAAAGCAAAGTACCTGTGTCTTGGTACAATATCTCAACACAATAAGCAGACGGAATTATGTAAGAACACAAGTACAATGACAAAGGACAGAAATATATTTTTTCATGATGCTGTAAGAACTGCTTCCCAGGAAAATTGAGTATTTCACCTAAAACCAGAGAACTTTGTGGACTTTTCAAAGGGCGGGGAGACCAGAAAAACAAGACTTTAGAAAATGCAACTCAACATAGAAGTGGGAAGACCAGAAATCTCTAGTATGAACAGAAGCAGCAGTTCTGCATAAAGACCATTTCCGATGTGCGCTACTGTGACAACTTAAAAACATTCAGTGCCTTTCCATATTTCACATGTTCTTCATCCTTCACCTCTGTGCTAATACTTTTCATTTTATAACATCATTTTTCTACTTTATTAGATGTTGTTCATTGTCACTGCTTAACATGAATTAGTACAAGGCAAGTACAAAAGTAGGAAATAAACGAATGAAGGCAAAATTGTGTCAGAGCTATTAGCCAAGATGAATGTTCTCATCTTACAATAAGGCAGAATCCAAATATAAAAGTAGATAGCTATATAAAACCAGGGAGCAGCTGTTGTCAAATAACATAGTCATTAGGGAAAAATAACTGAAATGTGTCATTCGGTTCTGAAGGAAATTAATTTAACTTGATTTACAGAAATAAACTACAAAGTAATCATCAAACACTACTACTCAAACACCTGAATGTACGGAAATCAGGAGAGAACATCTGTAGCAAAAGGTCTGTATTTTACCCTCTGTGCAGTTTAAAAATAAAAAGTTCAATTTAGTGAACTCTCAGTTCTATAAAGAGCAAAAAGAAAAAGATCACCCTCCAATCCAGCAGTGCATCCTAAAAAAGGAGACAACAGAAATAAAAATAGGATGAAAAGTAGGAATTAATTCAATGTTATCAGCAGGAAGCTTTAAGTTTTCACTGAGCTTCTTTAAGTGACCATTTGGTCTGCACAAGACCAGAGAAAGCAGCTTTGTACAGACTTGCTAAATCCTAAAGTCACAGTGAGTTTCCCAAGGATATTGATTTACTGCATGTATATGCTCAGAGGGCTCTTTTCTATATTCAGCTGTATAAGTTTTACAACATGAACAACACTTCTGAATGTTAAACTAAGCTGAAATTGTACTTGTCTGAGTATTTAACTAAATGGATTCAACTTCATTTTTTTAGACTATAGAGTACATTTGTCATTATATACAAAATACATCTTTGCAGATAATAATCTTTTTAAGATACATTTCAGGCTTTGTGCCCTTATTTTTTTTAAGGATATATACATTTCATGGTTATTTTCATGATGTCACTGAGATTATCATATTTTTGGCTTGCTTACACAAGGAAGTATTACTTAACTTTTTATAAATTGTGAGCTCCACAAAGACAGTTAAAGTTAGTTCAAGTTAAAAAATAACAAAACAAAATCATACTGATACAAATAGGCTATCAGTACATTTAGATCACAGACAAGAAAAAGCAGAAATTAAGATCTGAAGCAGCTTTCAAATTATTTGTTTAGTTTGAAACTGTTTATGCATGGACAGGGTTAGAGTTAGAAATTGCAGCTTGTGACCTGAATTTTTGCACATCCAGAGATGAATCTTCCCCAGGCATCTGCAAGGACCAGCAATATTTATTTATTTCTTACTTGATGTGGAACATGGCTTCAGGAGCTTACTCTGCTACTTACTTCTCATAAAAAAAGGCTTAGAGATGGAGTACTGGACAGTTTACTCTGGTAACCTGATCTGGTCCAGTCCTGAAAAATTAGTGCCTGTGTTGGTATACCTTGTTGGCACAGTCATGCCTAAAGGAACTGTCAGATCTGGACTGATAAGGATTTATTGGTTATTATGGCAAAGATGCACAAAAAAAAAAATTAAAAAAACTAACCTGTGGCACATTACAATTTCTTCTTCTTTGACACATCATAATTTTTAGGGACATTATTTTGAACTGAAGTTTCAGTGTTCTTAATGGAGTGCTAGAAAGCAATTAATGAAGTGGAGCATTTATGATGCATATGATGAGATGGAGAGCTGAACAAATTTTCTTTTACCCCTAAAACTTCAGTCTGGTTGCAACCCATTCTGGTCTTACATTCCTAAATATTTCTGGATGTTCACTAATTCTGTACAGCAGGAAAGCATAATACAGTATTTAAACTTCACCCAAATGGGAGAATTGTCCCTTGTGAGGCACTTCCAGTTCTCAGAAAGACCTAAAAGTAATGAATGGCACAAAGGAGGAAAAAGCATTAAATTCTCAACTTAGCTGCTGACACAGTACAGAAAACACTGTTTTGTTCTGAACACAATATACTTTAAATTACCCTTTCAGCTGAAAAGCATGTCTTTAAGGTCTTTTTAAAAGTATTAACTTACTTTGAATTAACAAACAAATGTGAATATTGAACACTAAGAAACAAAAAAAAAAAAAAGGAAAATCACACTTAGTGAAAGTAACAAATCCACCATAAGCCTGGGGTACATCTATTAGCTGTGAAACTTTCATTGGCCATTAACAAAATGTTACTGTTATGGCCAAAAGAGTATGCTTTTTTAATAAATTTGTTTTTTCCAGGCATCTACAGCTCAAGTATTTTTTTCCTGATTTAGCATCTTTCATATTCTTTCATAAACAGAGATTAATCGACTTTAAGAGATTCAAGTTACCCCTTTGGCAGTTTTCTGGGTTATAAAAAACATTTTACTTATGCTTCAACAAGATTCTTGTATTATGCTAACCCAAGTGGCTTATTTTTAACTTAAACTACTTATTTTTACCAAATGAAGCTCACTATCATTGCATAGAAGAATTTTATTTAAATCTTTCAAGTTCACAAGCAAATAAAAACACACATTTTATTCCAGCAGTGTTTCTCCCTGTAGATTCTTCTGCAAAACACTTTCTAAAGTAGTGCATAGAGGAATTTTGTAATTCTTTTTTCACAGAATATATAGATAGCTCAGACTATACAAACATCCTCTATAGCTCTCCCAGTCACTTTCCATTTCAAGAACGAGGCAATTTGTGTTAACACAAGACAGCTTATCATGTGCTAAGTCTGCATGCAATTTTCTCATGAGAACAACCATTTTGTACCTACTTGACACATGCAGCACTACTACACTCAACTAATCAATTCTGTCTATATTAAGAAGTGGGGAGAAAAACTGCCCACAGCTGTTATGTTACATCAGCTTTCCTAACTACTTCAGGCAACTCATTTTGGGGATTTTTTTTTCTTTTTTCACCTTAACTAAATTGGCATATAACATAGCTCCTCTTTCTATTTCCTTTCAATACAATTCCATTTTTTTATTTTGCCTTCTCAGAGATAATAGGCGAACCACAAGTGTCAGAGAACAAGCTATGCTTTCTGCAGGCAGCCCCAGAAGTTTTGAGGGCAGCAAGCTACCAGGGTTATTGGGTACCCTTGGAGCATTTATAGACTAACATGATATGAATCAGCACTAGCATGTTTTCATCAGAGATCTCACAGGTTAGTCTAAAGACGTGCACTTTCGGCCGACAATAACCTACATATACAGAAGTTTTGGTTTTTTACTTGTAAATAGGCAAATGAGCAATGTCCACCAATTGATAACAAGTCAGAGATGGAGATACAAAAACAAACAAACAAACAAACAAACAAAAAACACCCAATTATCAGTAGGGCCCAGAAAACTCCTTGGGAGGGAAAGGTGGAGTTTGGAATTTTTCTTCTGATAATGACTTTTACCCAACAACACCATGACATTGAGATGTTCCTAGTCAGAACTTAAGGTCTCTTAAATTTTACGTATGGATACTACCAGATAAGGCACCAAAGTTTTTTGTCTTCTTGACAATAAACCACAATAAGACCAAATGCCATTTAAATACAAGTAATAGTACAGTAGACAGTGTCTACACAGCCATTGCACTGTCTACTCCTTTATATAGGTCTGAATCACGGGTCATCTACTGCCATCACCTGCGACTCCTTGAACGCTTCCATCCGTACAATCCTAAACATCCACTGGACTGACTACGTGACTAATGTCACTGTCCTTGAACAGGCAGGGGTCACCAGTATTGAGGCCATGCTGCTGAGGATGCAGCTGCACTGGGCAGGGCACGTCTCCAGGATGAAGGATCATCATCTCCCTAAGATTGTGCTCTATGGTGAACTCGCCACCAGCCGCTGCAACAGAGGAGCCCCAAAGAGGAGATACAAGGATTCCCTGAAACAACATCTCAGTGTTGGTCATATTGGCTGCCATCAGTGGTCCACTCTGGCCTCCAATTGAGAGACATGGAGACACACCATCCATAACGCTGCTGCCTCCTTTGAGAATGCACGTAGAATCAGTCGCAAGGACAAAAGACAAGGCAGAAAAAACCGTGACTCGTCAATATCCCCTAAGGAGACTTTCCACTGTGGTTTTTGCAACCGGACTTGCCTCTCCCGCGTCAGCCTTTTCAGCCATCACTGTGCTTGCAGCAAGTATAGGTAGTGCCCTTCTCCTATCTTTGTTCCCAAAGCTTAGCCGTGGTGATGAATATTACATATATGGAATTTGAAAACCTTATTCCACCAATAGCCTACAGCTGAGTGACCAAAACCACATACTGAACAAAAGGATTCAGCTATCAATTTACCTCACAGTTCACAAGATTAGCTCAGTTGCTGATTAATTAACAGTAATTTTTATCAATGTGGCTTCCAAGCATGCTTCTCTCTTACTTCATACAAACTGTCCTTAAACCCCATTTCTGTTTTTTCTACTTCTCCAACCACTCTGCCTTTCTTTACGGAAAAGGTACAGAGCTTGAATCAGTCCTAAGTGGTGCAGTTCAGCTTCATCAATCCAAAAAGATTCTCTATTTTGGGACTATAAAACAGTTGAAATTAAATGGAATCTATGACAAAGATGCTCCTGAAACTGCTGTGTGTCCCATAGAACATTTTTATTTTGCCATGCAAGCATTTCCAACAGAAATCTTTTTTTTTTCAGGGAAAAAAGTCTAGCAATGCAGCCTGGCAAACCACTGACATCTTAAGTACCACGTACATGCCAGCAGTTCGCAATTTTGTGCCCAAGCTGAAACCATAGTTCCATGCCAGAACTGGAGGAATGTAATCTGTCAGTACATTCAGAATGACATAAACGCCTGTCACGTCAATGAGCCGGGCCTGTGAGGGAATGCAGCACTGAGCAAGTCTTAGACCTCGTTATAAAGCATGGAATTAAAAGCAAAGACATGTCCTGGTAGCCCATGTTCTTTCTGTCAGAGGGAAAAAAAACATACCACAGAACCAGAGAAATTAATGCCAAAGTTTAGGAGTCAAATAAAGAAAAGGTTTAAGGTAGAAAAAAAAAGATGGGAAATACTCTTGGTTTTATTCCCTTGCACTAAATCTATGGGATTCATTTTACTAATTTTCAGTGTTAATTACAGCTACCTTTAAATAGCACTGTAATACCCCAAAGGAAACATTTTAGAATTACTGCTTTTTTGCACATTACAGTGTACCAGCTCTACAGCAGTAAACATAAAGGATATTTTCCTCTCATCCTCCAAAATACAATGTATGTGATATCTAAGAGTCTTTATTGTGACTTTGCACTGGTAAATAACAAATGACTAGAGAAAAAAATACATTACCTTTCTGTCAGACTACATTACAGGTGCTTTGATACTTACTTCATGGTTGTGAGATTTACAGTACATATGCTTATTAGAAAGAGGGTAATGTAATTTTCCTTTTAATTTCTAATTCCTCTGTTTCTGACAGTCATAGTAAGAATAGCAAGAGTTTTATAATTCTAGATAGAACACTAAATCTCTCTTTGACACTCCATACTAGAACATAATGGGTTCTGGAGTTTAGAGGGTTTGGAGAGGGTTTTTTTTAACTTGGGGGGGAGAGGGAGGTGTCAAATACTGCACACATGCAGCTTTTGCAAGTAACTTCTTACTAGTCATAGGACAGAATTAAAACATCCATAAAGGACCACAGAATTAAATGAATTAAAATGAAACGGTCATCTTTAGTTACCTTTGCTTAGTTTGACTTGTGACATTGATCATGCCTCTGTTTCTCCTCTGTTTTCTCAAAATTTCTCTTCAATGATTGCAAATTAGGCATCCTCCCTCTGTGAAATTTATTAAAATAGACAAATGATACTTTGAAAAGCATTTCTCCCTACACTCCTTTATCAGCAGTGAGGACCAACAGTGATTTTTTTCCAAGTCCAGTTTTTTGTTCCATGATTTTTTCGAAAGTTCCTTAGGTGTACTGTTGCTTTTTGCTACTTATTGAACCAGGTAGGTATTTTCATCCAGCTACAATAGTCAGGGCATCCATGGATCTCTCTCATTTTATACTTAAAGTGCTGAACTCAGAAAATACACTTGTGTATACTGGCTGTGGTGATAACCTGGGGAGTGAGTCTCAGTTCTGTAAGCTCAAATTCCTAGTGCTGGGTCAAGATTTGGTTCATTACATTAACTTTTGCTTGGCATATTCCTAATTTAGTATTGTTCATAGAAAAAACTCCACCAACATCCACTAACTACAGCTGACTTCTATTCTTAAAAAAAAAAAAAAAGGAAAATACATATTTTTGCAAGCAGACCTACTTGGTAACAGCATTCTGCCAATTTTTAATGACAATATGGTAATACAAATGTTTTTGTATGGATCCTTCTTACTTTTTTCCAGTGATACCTGATTACACCAGATTACATTACTAAAATAATAGCCAAAATTTGTCTGGCTTAAAACCGAGTCTGTCAAGAAAACAACAACAGGATAACTGCCACATGCACAGCACCCTGCCAAAACTACCCCAGACTTATCACCAAAGATGACAGGTTGAAATTCATCTCCCTCCCTGTCTAAGACCCATGCACACCCTATGCTATTCAGTCCACCCTATGCTTGGCATTTATTACCAATGAAAAAAATGAGATGGCTAAGTATATGTGTGTAAGCTCTGAAAAATAACAGCCCAATTTACTAGCTTAACATTCATTTTCTTGGTAGTTTCCATGCTGCAGGACAAGCTTTAAAAACATTTCACAAAAAGCTATTCCAATTTTAGGTGGCAAATGATTATTATATGCATAAATATTTTCTTACAGATCTGTCCAATCTGTCCATTGCCTACATTGATCGTTTGGGGGTTTTTTTCCCTTCCTTTGTTTGTAAAGCTGTTTCTTGACTAGCTCCAACCCTTCAAACCAATTATTTGCAATAGACTTGTCTCTGCATGAAAAGGTATCTTAACTTCAGCAATTCATGAATTTTCAGAACTTTGTTTTTTGAGCTCAATATTTATAATCGCCTTTGGACTGACTACATTGCAGGAAAACATACACAGCAATTAAAAAATTGTCAGATACATTAGCTGCATCTAGAAGTGACATAGGGAACTATCCTGCCTCATGCAGACACTATCTCATCATAATTAAAAAGACAATCTCTTCATTTGACACCAAAACCAAACAGGTAACTCAAAGTTCAATGGCTGCCAAGAGAAACATGAATTGTTTTCAGTCTAGTTTAGAGCACATGCACACAGCACAGTCATGTTCCTGGAGAAAAATTGTTCCTTGCGACTATTCCCACCCTCCCTCATCTACCAGACTGTGATCGACCACTTCAAACACTAATGCAGCATAGTGAGTTTTTTAGTAAACAATTACAAGTCCGCACAATAAGAAATTTTACATGGAAAATGGCTTTTATCTCCCTAGGACTCCTAGACATATTACGAGACAAGGAAGAACAATGGTTGCAGCATCTGTGCTTTTGATGTTTGAGAATATTTAAGGTGAATTTAAATAAAAAAAACTAGATCTAGAGAATTTACTAAATCCACGTGGGATTTGAAATACGAGAAATTAATAGAAAACTTCATATGCTTGAAAGGAGTTTGCATTGATTCTCCATATTTCTCCAAGTAAAAAATCTATACAAAACCGAACAGTTCTATTCATACTAGAACTATTTACACAGCAAACAGCTCTAGGAAATATATTTTTAAATTGTCTTTCCCTGAACATTTCTCTAAACACAGATAAATGGCAATTGAGATCCCCAAGATTAAAATCTATTTTCTGTTAAAAGTGCTTTCATGAAGTCTGCACGGATGAAGAATATTGTGGCAGTTTTGGACACCACAATATAAGAAAGACATGAAGATATTAGTGTCCAAAGGAGGGCAATAAAGATGGGCAAGGGCTTTTCAGAGAGGCCATATGAGGAAAGGCTGAGGGCACTTGGTCTGTTCTGCTGGAGAAGACTGGGGGAAGACTTCACTGCACTTACACCTTCCTCATGGGGGGAAGAGGAGGGGCAGGCACTGATCTCTTCTCTGTGGTGATCAGTGGCAGAGACTGAGAGAATAGCCTGAAGTTGTGTCAGGGGAGATACAGGTTGGATATTAGAAAGAGGTTCTTCACCAAGAGGTTGGTTGGGGATTGGAACAGGCTCCTCAGAAAAGTGGTCACAGCACGAAGTCTGACAGAGTTCAAGAAGCGTTTGGACAATACTCTCAGGCACATGGTGTGACTCTTGGGGATGGTCCCATGCAGGGCTAAGAGTAAGACTCAATGACTCTTGTGGGTCCCTTCCAACTCAGCATATTCTATGAAGTTAGGGGCACACTCCTTAGCTTCAAGCTCTTCAGAGGGGAAAAAATGTTGCACAGCTGGATCCCAGCTGTCATTAGTTCATAACAACTAGTATTTCTCTATTTTTTACAACAATCAAAAAAAGGACACATAATTCGAAATCTAATTTATGCAGTTTCTAACTTAAAAAACATCACACATACATTCAAAGTAAAATTGTTTAACAATTTCTTTCAGTATATTTCCAATCTTTCACAGCACCTAGGAAGAATGTCTGTTTCTTTGTGTGTGTATGCACACACATTTCAAATGTATGGACAGAGAAAGAAATGAAGAGGCCAGTGATTTAGAAAATGTAAATTGCATGTTTAAAAATGTGTAACCTTAGCAAAACTCAAGTGGTGACAGTGTAAAAGAACTTATAAATATCCTGGTTTTACACCAACTGCGTAACAACATTTTTTTCCCTATGGCGTGATTTATTCTGCTTGTCTTTCCAGTCCTTTCATCCCCCAGTGTTACTACTTCAGTCACACATCACAACATATAGTTGCAGAAGGCCACACTGCAATCTACTGAAAGTAGCTTTTAGGCAAACTTCTAATAATAACTGAGGGCAACATGTGACTGCATACATGGTCAGTAAGTTTATGCTACAGTAACACTTAATAAAAGTGCACACAACCTAAACAAGACCTGGTTGAGTAAGACTGATCTATACAGATAAAAAAACAAAATGAAAAAATAAATTCAATGCTAAATTCTTACAAATACTTTAGTATTATTCTTCTTTGTCTAGAAATCTGTCTAGGAATATTGGGAAAATACAACATAAGTTCCTGTAAAACACTCATTGCTGCAGCATTAGTGCCTGGCAGGCATTTCTTCTGGGTCAACTGTGAAAAACATGTGTAATCTTGCTTAGTGATCTTTCATCCTGATTTCCCAAGAAAATACTGCTTATGCAATCATGGTCTGTTTGTGTACATTATTTTTATTTGCTGGTTCCCTCCCAATAGCTTCTGAACCTATCAAAGAGTTTCAGTCACTAGGACAAAGGAACAACTGTCTTCGAGGTAATTATACTCCTATAAACTTTATGAAAAAGTACATTTGGTTATAAAACAGAGAGAGACTTCATACATCTATTTCAGAAAATACCAAGTGCAGGATCAATCCCACTAAGCACCAGGAAGCACACAGCAGATAAGCCGTAACAGGTTGCCCCAGCTGGAGGTAAGAAGGGGAGGTAGCTCAGGACAGAGATAATAGCTGAGATTCATTCTCTTTTGTGCCAGCTGACATCTCGATGAGGGTGACAGACTTAGTTTCCTAGTCTGGATCTCGACTTTGGATCCAGCACAGTGGAGCACCTCGTTCAAGAACCTTCAGTCTCTGTTCCCAGAAGCATCACTTGGCCCACGTCTGGCCAAATATTCCCAAGCATAAAAAGACTTGCCACAGCTGTAACTAATACTATCATTTCAGTGCACATGCAATGTCTTTGGAGCAGAGTCCATACCATGTACTGCCATGATAAGGCTCCTGCTCATACCTTGGAAATCTGCACTAGCCTATGGTTCCTTGGGTAATAGCAATGGTTAACCCCACTGGCTGTAAGTTAAAAATAAACAAATACATGAAAATATATATTTTTTTTAAAAAAGCAAACTAAGTCACAGATTTTTCTACTTAACGTACTGTTCTAATTTATGGAATAACTATACCATGAAATTACAGACAATTTTTCAGTTGTTTATATCTCTCCAAATACTTCAATTAAATAAGAGCGTTCGGATTGCTGAGACTTACTTGAAAAGACACTCACTCTT
The DNA here is from genome assembly GCA_013399895.1 of Serilophus lunatus. Classification (NCBI taxonomy): domain Eukaryota; kingdom Metazoa; phylum Chordata; class Aves; order Passeriformes; family Eurylaimidae; genus Serilophus; species Serilophus lunatus. The sequence goes on from VXBA01000586.1 coordinate 1,042,423, forward strand.
TCATGGCTTTGAAAGCCCACATTTTTTCCCCTTCTTTTACGATACCTAGAGCATATGAAAAACTTATTTAAATGTCTGTGATAACCGATGTTGCCCTGCTCAGATCAATGCATCTCCTGAGAAGACTGTGGACAGGGAAGGTACTGAAACTATTACAAGCTGTCAAGTCTTTGTCCTGAACTTCAGATCCAAACTGAATTCTCAGCCTCCTGAACGTGAAGCCAGCCACGTCCACAGGGTGTATCACAGAAACAGGTTCAAGGTGCACATTATTATTTATGGTCTGTAGATCTCTTCTGGTTACGTTCCACAAAGCTCTTCATACTTTAACAAACAGTTCCTTTATCACACTTGCTTCAAAAAAGCTTATTTCAGTCCATACCTACACTTTTGATTTTATCCCAGATCAAAGACTATATAACTGCATACCATATACTACCTAAGTTTATGAAAGTTATTATTTTTCCATGGTATTTGAATGATAGTCATTTCTTAATGGCTCTTGTTAGTACTACAGTGCAAGATCAATGGCACAGAGGCACGTCATGAATGATCCAGCTGCCATAACACATTCGTGAGCCAACTTTTCCAAACCAGCACAAGGCAGCAATTCTTAGTTTCAGAAAACTTGTACTGTGGAAAGAGATTGCCATCTCTACAGATCATTCATGAGTCACTGTTCATACACATAACAAAACCCAGAAAAATGTATCTTTTGTGAGACAGTGTTTTCCAAAGCAGTTCTACAAACTGCTTAGTAAAAAACTAAAGTTTCATACATGTATTTTGATCACTATTACACAGTTTAATTCCATTGTTATGTTTCATTTTTTAAATTAATAAATTATTATGTAACATAGTATTATCATTAGCTCAGCTGGATAGAACATGGTCTAACCATGTTGCACCATGTTCTAACCAATATCATGGGTTAAATTCCTGTACAGGCCATTCGCCCAAGCGTTGGACTCCATGATCCTTTTGAGTCCCAAATCAGAATATTCTCTGATTCAGTGATCTGTTATTAAAAGGGAAATAACTGCATCCCCAAGCACATTTTTCCTGAGTGGCTGGTTGTATTCCCTGAAATCTCCATATCAGACTTCCTTTTACAGCAGCAACACAGTTGTAAGACAACTGGAAATGGAAACCTTGTAATTCTCACACTATGGTTGAAAAAAATGCAATTTTCTGAAAAGCCTGCAGAAATAAAAACAAATCAGATGCAACCATATTTTGAAAAAAAAAAATGAATTTTATGTATAATATTAGAATTCTACAATAGTCTTAGCTTTAGAAAAATTAATTCTGTCTTACTCTTCAAATGGACAATTAAGGGGCAAGTAACCCGTGTTTCTTGATTTGCTTGCTCAAAATCATTTAGTTCCACCTGGAATTTTACTTGTCTAAAGTTTTCAAGTTTAACACTAAATTATTTCATTTTCCACTTAAGCTAATACTTCTCTAGCTAATGATCTCATGGTATCCATGAAAGAATTACTGACTTAAATGATTCTTGCCTCTTTGGCACTCACATTATTTTTTGTTTTGAACAGGACCACAAGGACTGAAAAGCCAAATTAAATGAGTAATTCTTAACACCAGCACACCAGTGTTCCTAAGCACCTAATCTTGTAAACTTCACAGTATTTTAAGGGAAGCTGGATTTTCCTGCTACTGTACTCCATAAGATTCTATACCTGACCTTTCTGGTAGGAAATGAAAGTTCTTGGTCCATTTTGATGAGCCATGAGCATTGACAGCAGTTACTGTAATAGTTCTCCACTTTAAGCACTGAAGCACTGCTTTGAATTGGCTTCTATGGAAAAGGCAAAGATGCAGAAACCTTTGTCCAAGGGCTAGGAGTACTCAACCAGCTGTAGTTCTTTCACGTTCACGTACTAGTGGACTATTTCAGTTTTCTCAACCCTCCAACTTAAACTGGGACTTCACAGATAATAAGAAGCATATGGGGCCAGAGTGTCCCCGTATGAAACAGAAGAACTGGATCTGATGCAAATGTCATCGCTTGAGTTCTAGCCTTCAGTTCATAGACTACTTATAGATTTTGTATTAACACCACAGCTAAATAAAATTTTATACAGAGGAGATGACACTCACTTCATCTGTAATGTTGAGAAAAAAATCAACACAAGAAAAAGGTTTAGATCACGATGGTATTTGAGGCTACACACCTAAGGATTTTTCCTGTTTTCTCTCTGTTCTTAGTACTGGTTGAAATACATCTCTGACTAACTAATGAAGTTCTTAAAAGCACATGCTGAGTTATCATTCCGCAATATAAATTAAACCCTACCAAAAAATCCCAGAGGAAATGTGTTTCTTTAGTTCCAAACATTAATGATTTACTTACCTTAGAATTTACTAATTTCCCTTCTTGCAATAAATTTGTAATCCTATCCTATGTTCTAAATTATTTTGTCTAAAATATTTGTAAATTCTTTAGAAAAATCTCTTATCACCATTACACCTAAGACTAAACCAATTAGTAAACAAAACACCACTCTTCATTCCATACTATTTAATATTCTATACCATTTAATATATTAATATTTAACATTAAAGAAGTATTTGATACAAATATATGAAGAGAAAAATATGTTCTTTAACATGAATGTTCAGACAGCTAACTTTATCTAAACCCTTCAAGGTGCTTAATGGATCACTTCAGACCATGAAATAAGTTATTTTTGTATCACAGTTAGAATATTCAAATATCTCAGTATATATTTTTACCTCCTTATTACACAACCATAAACAGCATGCATATCACACACACCTATAATAAAAAACATTAACTCATGAAGTTGATTTTAATATGTAATTTCTTTGCATATGGAAGTATTCATGCAAGATAGAATATATTCATGCATTCACAAATGTAGCAACTACTTTATATCAACAGCTCAACATAATGAAGACATTCTTACAAAGCATTATAAAAATAATTAAGCTTAAACTGTAGGAGAATATTGTAAGATAGGCGTGATATTACTCACTTTAGATGCACTGGCAACATAAGCTACCTATAAAAAACAGCCTTTTAGGCTTGCTCATGTGATTATTCTCAAATGAGTGACCTATATATACAGAAAGCAGTGTTATTATAGTATAGCTGTTACTGTTTATTTATTTCCACTGAAGTTTCCAAATGTTTCCTTCCAACTCATTAGCTGCTCCTGAGCTCCTCTCCCTCTCTATTCTATTGGCTAGAAATACATGGTCATGGAAATTTATCCAATGTCATTGTCTCCTCCAGTGATAAATGCTGTCCAATTTCTTGAGAGTATAATTAAAGTAGAGAAAAAATAAAAATTACTACAGAATTAAAATGGAAGTATGGGAGACCAACAAGTTAAATAACCCTATATACATGCCAGGTATATTAGTGTTACCATTACATATACCAGTTCTCACTGTGAGAGTGTACATAGTATAGTACAAGCCTTTGACTGGATGTTTATTTTAGTTCCAAACTGATGGCAGTGCTTTCCTGTATTTTCCACATTCATCCCCATGAGCTCATTTTATGATGTTTCTTAACCTGTGCAACTCTGTACAACATAGTTCAGCACACCTCAACTTTATTATCTTTCTATATTTAAAGTACAAAGACCTTTTAATTGAAGGCAGAATGAGGCTCATCTGTTACTCACAGTCTCTCCAGGGATCTCAGCCCGAAGAAAGAGCCATTCTTCAACCACAATATCTTGTTGTTACTCAGAATCCTACAAGAAGTCAGGACGTAATCTGGTTAATAGAACATGATAATTCCACTGATTTAAAACATATAATTATAGTAAATGACTGCTCTGTAAAATACTAATCACAAAATTCACCACTTCATTTGCATTTTCCCATCATAGCAGTAAATAAAGATTACCATTTCCCGAAGTGCACAGTTTCTTCTTTATTAAATAAAAGCACAGTCAAGAACTGTCAACAAATCAATTTCGACTTCATCTTGAAAATTCTAACACTGCTAAATGCCCCCATTTCAGTAGCATTCCCACAAAGGTACTTATTTGGCTTCCCGGTCTGAAAAAAGGCTGACAAAGCAAAAGACATTAAAAACTGTTACAGGAGATTAGACAACAAAGTCCTTTTCAGTGGCTGCTGTATCAGTGAGGTACAAGGAATTCTACCATCCATGGCTGACATACACAAAGAAGTATTTCATTTTCTATAGGAGAGACAAAAGCAAAACAAAAACAGGTTAAGTCCAAAAATATTTTCCTGTTGCAACCTTTGCATAGTAGAAATTCAGTAATTAAGCTATGCCTGGCCCATCAAGCACCATCATACGTATGCAAACTGCCCCTGCATCCAGGTCATTGAAAAAGCTGCCTATTCTTCCTCTTCATATTAAACTACTGTTGATTTCACAAGTGGTTCTTCCAAGTTTAGTGGTTTTCCACCACTATATAATCCAGCTATATCAGAAGCAATACAGTAAGAAACATGCACTCATTCTGAAGATATTAACACTTCAAAACCTTTCAATATTCAAAAGAAATGTAATTTATAAGCTCGAGAAATTGGTTTTTAAATAGATCTAATGATTATGCAATGTGCAGAAGAAATAATTGTCTCTGAAAAAAATCTAATTCCAACTGCTTAACAAATGAGTCTTTTAACAGAACATTTACAATAAATTATACTTCTCTAGTGCACAAAATTATATTTCAAAATAAGACAGACAGCCTGCAATAAAATAGAAAATATACCAAAAAAAATTTTAAAAGACATGTTATGCTCTTGAGATCTTTTTAATCAATCTTTTATTTTTTGTAAAATTTTAAAACAATCTGTTACATGAGACTATCTTAAACTGTCTCACTCTTAGCATTTACCATTGTATGTTCCATTGGCCCCAGCATACACCTAATACATAAAATCTCAAATCTAGGTGCAAAACATAGCAACATGTAACACTGACCCATAAGAAAACAGGAGATAATTATTGATGTAGGAAAGCTAAAATACTGCAATGTTAGTATGATTTAGAGATTTTTGCGTTTCTAAAATTCATATATAAATGTGTACCAGAGGAGCTCGTACTTGACCTATACCATTACTACACTGTGTTGCTAGTGAATACCATTGTACAGCAACATTACTCCTCATCCAGAACTGGACAGAATAACCCACAAGTGGCAGTTTGGGATCAATCACGATCGATATACTCATGCATGTGAAAGCACACAGAAGCCTATGTTAACAACAAAAGCTAATTATGCTCCAATATACACACAGTCTATTTCCATCAGCTAGGAAACTCCACAACTCACAAGGTCCTCCTTCTCTTTCTCAGATTAAAACTCATATGTATGACAAATATTTATCTAATCTACAAAGTCTTCTTTACCATTTTAGGAATACATTTCAGCAGTGACATGATGAAAGAATGGTTTAAAATTCAAAGTATCTAAACTAGAAAATGTAAATACATGAAACACTCCACTGTTTTATTCTCAATGTTCCATTACTTCTTTCTGGCTTTTTTTAATTCACCTTCTCTTCTGAGCCTGCACAGAACTTGAATCAGTCAAGAAAAAATGATGACCCAAAATTAAAATTGGCTGAGCTTGGAAAGACTAACAACACAAATTCCACTTCATATTGGGTCATTCTTTTAAATATGTTGTGTTACAGAGAGACCATCTTTGAGGTCTGACACAATGACATTAGATATAAATATTGTATTTGGACCACTCTGCATAGCCTGATTTGAAAAGATACATGCACTTCAGAATGCTCATCTGGCTTAAATACAAGTAGTTCTGTCTTTGAAAGACATTTCATGGTGCCAATTTGTTTTTCCAGCCTTCTATTCATTCTGCCCAGAAAAGGGGGTCAGTCTAAACTTTTCTGGCAACTTCATGAAAATGCAGCACAAGTCAGCTGATCTCCTACTCCACCTCTGTGTCTCCTTCTGTACAGCCCTACATGTGTAGACTGAAACGAGTATCATTAACCCACATAAAACAAACTCCTAAAAATTAAAACAGAGCTATCAAACCAGTAATAAATCACAAGATTAAGCAGAACATTTATTTCTTAAATGGAACAGTCAGTACACACAGCTCATGTTCTTCAATATTGCTATGTCATTTATTTTTATGAAAGATAAACTGAGTCTTCAAAAACGTGACGTCACAAAATTTAAAACAACCAATACAAAACCCCCCAAAACTTAGTTATGTAAATTTGAGTCTCTAAATGAAATTTTATACCAGACTTTCACAGAGACTTTCACACAGAGATAAAGTTTCAAAAATTAAGTTTCTCTTCTTCTCTACAATGCCAACTAAAATTCAGGTTCTATAAACAGAGTAATATGAGTAATAAAGGTATCATAGTTAAAATACAGTTCTTCTGTTCAGAATCACAGATTAAGAGAACCCTAGCATTCCAATAAAGCCCACAGGGAAAAGAACATTCTCTAACAATACAGGATATGTACATTTCATTCAGCTGGTTAGTACTGTTAGACAGGAAGAATCCACCTGGTTTTAATTAGCTTTAGTGATGTGCAAGAACTTGCAACAGGCTTTTATCAAGAAGGATTTGGTTTGCATTAAAGATCAATTCTGTGAATACAATGGACAATTTCTCTGGCAAACATAAATCATATTATTTGTCAAACAGTAATGAATCACTAAACTTTTGATGAAATAACATTTTTCTCTTTTGAGGACATTTGCTGTGAGAATGAGGATAGAAGGGAAGAAAGCTTTGTTTCCAATGTTCAATATACTAACTCAGAAATGACGTTTAACTACAGATGATGAAAATCTTTTCAAGTAATCAGTGCCAGGACAAATTGTGGTTCTTGCTCTTGATGCCGAAATTACACCGAATAATTTTGTACGTTATTTCTTCAGACAAGTAACAGAAGGAACATGAAATGTATGAAGAACGGCTGAACTAGGTAGATCTCTCTTTTCCCTTGAATACAGACACCTGCTTATGAAATGTTTCTAAATAAAGACCTGCAGAAATTTTGCAGTGAAGAGCATCCTTTTCTTGTATCTTGACATTCAAAGGTTTGGTGGATAAATGCATGAAGAAAAGTGCTATTCATTTTCGATAGTTTATAGCAAAATTATAACTTTCAGATGTAACAGAAACTGACTCACTTATTTTAATACAAGTTTAAATATAGTTTGGATTTTTAAAATATGTGCACTCGCTACAACTAAGCATCTCTCATATTTTATTTATCTACAGCATTTTCACTTGATTGGTTTTTGTTTGTTTGTTTTCTGACGTGCTAGTGAATCACAGTGATGAATCTCTATATTGCAACTACGCAGCTGGTTTAAGCAATTACCAGCTTCTACCCATGTGCTAAGAATCTCACATTTTCAATATTTTTTTCTGGCAGCAGAAACACTAAGAAAATGAGTACCCTTTATTTCAGTGAAGCTATTTTCCAAAATGAAAATCCACCTAAAGTTTTTTTGGTGTTGTTTTTATTTTTTTTCTGTTTTGTTTGTTTGGGGTTTTTTGTTTCAAGTTTTAGGATTTTTTATTGAGGAAAATGTTTCCCAGAGAAGCCTTCTAATAACTATTTAAAGTTCAGTTTGCAAACTGCCATTGCACAATATATTAATGATTCAATCCCAAATAGATGAAAATTCAAATCAAGGCACATTCAGCCCAGTTCTCATGGGATTCAATTAAAACAGTGCTGGGAAGCAATTCACTAGTCAGTACCACTACATTGATCAGGCACACTATGAATCTTTTGCTTACTTGAGTTGACCCTTTAAAGTCTTATGTCTCTGCTATTCCTCCCAAGACACTTTGGGGGACATTTTACCCCAGGGAGCTTCTTCAGAAGAATTAACTCTACACCAGGTTTGGCCGTTCCTGGTCCTGTGGAGCCCTCCAGCAGTATTCCTGCATGATCCGAAGGGATATCATTCAAACACCCTCTCTTGACTTGCACTGACATCCTAAAGCATGTAATCCATGTCTGAGGTTTCACGATGCAAGTGTACTTCTCTGGTGTGCTGCAACACAGGCTGCACACTATTTCATTCACCCTGCACTGGAAGAAAAACAACCAGCCTCACATATACACAAGGACCAAAGTCATGCCAAGTTGCACGGAGAAGCATGGATGGCCAACGACCCATTGCTTCCACTCTCTCCTGGACCTCTTTCTGTAGCAGAACAGACAAACCTAAAACAATAAATTGTTCTAATGCGATAAAAGTAATCTCTCCAGTTTTCTGACTCTTCCATTTGAATTAAACAAGATAAATCACAGTTTGCTTAAAACAACACTATGATTTTTGGTTTTGTGAAATCACTCAAAGTACAAAATGATGCAATTCTGTGCAACAAAGTCTCCTTCAAGTAAAAAACATAGCCAGCGTAAAAAAATTTATTATAGTATTTCAAAAGTATCAAACAAAAAGCTCTTAGTCATAATGCAAACAAACTTCAACATCCTCAAAGCTCTCATCAAAAAGAAGGAATCTTTTCACCATGCCTCCGAAGTCAATGGACTTGGGTTCACTCATTACAGAGTAAACAAATTCCACAGCTGAGACTTAGGACAGTGCTTCTTAATTCACTAGTAAAACCTAAAACCTATGAGTTCACACAGCAGTACATCCACTGAGAAAGAACAGCTTACATAACCAAATACAAGAAAGACAAGGCTCTAAGATGAAAACTGTTATTTCCAAATGCATAGTGAACATAGAAGGAAGTGTGACCCATTACTGAAAATATGTATTTCCTCTGATAAAATTCACAGGGGAAAATACAGAAAAACCACAAGCAAAAAAAAACCCAAGCCAAACTTCATGAAAAAAAAAAAAAAAAAACAAACTAAAATACCAACTTTCACCTATTTTATGCTGAGCAGCCCAGGAGGTGGAACAGACCAGACGTGACCCAGTCCTGTGTCTAGCTCTTAGATTATATCTACAAAATTGATCCCTCCAAAATCTTGCCTTTAAGCACTACTCACTGAACCCAGCTGAAGGCACTCTGAAGTGCCACAGGAAACACCAATCAGAAGATCAACCACACCTGCCCCTGCTGTGCACTTCCTCTTAATTCCTATTTGGTTTTCCACTTCTCGAGTAAAAGGATGTGTTAGACAGATCTCCAAGATGATTCGACAAAAGATAAAAAGCTTGGTCCACCAAGGTTGTTCATCTGGGACCACTGTGTTGTGGTTATGTTCAGAAATTGTGTTCCAAGTTCTGCACTTTCTCTTACATACTAAATTTAGTTCAAGGAAATAGGAGTATTTTTTATTTTAAAGTAACAATTTAACCATGAATAGTAGTTGATCATTCTTCATCGAGGCCTGATAATAGTAGACATACTGCAGTTTAAACAGTTTGTTCTCTTTAAATATGATTATATACAAAGGGAGTGTGAGCAGACATCCTATGAAATCTTTGGACACACTGGTAGGGAAAAATGTATTTTATGTCTTTATGCTATATGAATAAGTCAGAATCATTTATATTTAAATGCTACAGTGTAAAATTAAAAACTAAGTTTTTATAAGATTCTGACTTTTTTAAACCCTTTTTCTGTTTCTAATCCTTTTTGGTAAACCAGAATATTTATTCCCAGAACATCCATAATTCATTGAGAGCTGCACCACAGAAACAAATATTAAGAAAAGCTTGAACCACAAACACAACAGGAACAGAAAAAAAAAAAATCCTGGTTTTTGTGCCACACATGTAGAGAAACATGGAATTATCATAAAATACAGGTAGTAACAGCACTTTTTTTCCCCTCTCCAAACTGTAAACCACAGCAGAGCTACACCTCAGGACTTCAACAGATTCATACTAGAACTATACAGATAAATTGGGAGGGAAGTCATAGAACAATAACAAAACTGATTGAAAAAGTGAAAAGAGAAAAAGGACTGAAAACAGTACTGACAGCTCATGAGACGAATGGAGTGTGATGGACATCTACAGAGACTGAGAGCAAAACACAAAGGAGGAAAAAGTTGTAAAGACATGAGAATTATTTATCAGTATTTGTGTACAGTAATTCATAGCACCTGTTTCTCTGACTTTTAGAATGTCCAAACTTTAAAAAGTATAAAGATAAGTTATCAGAATACTAAAGACACATATAATGCTTTAAAAGGACACCTCTCTTCCTGAAGGGGATTTTAGCTCATTTTATTGTCTTTTCAAACTAAACAAAGTGTGTGGTCAGGATTCTTAAAAGGAATCACAAAAATCCTGTAGAAAGCAATAACACCTAGTCTCTCATCATCTCTAATTCCAGCTGGTTTTATAATTATCTTTAATATATACCACCTTTTGTTAAACCCATTCACTTGCAGCATAAGCAATCCCAAGCATTAGTGAAAACAAAATATTTAAAAATTGTTTTTCATTGCAGATAGCATGTTCATATAGCAAAAATCTCAAACAGCTAGAGCCAAAAAGGAAATAAGTGTATGAATTATCCTTCTAATTAGAACAGCACCAGCAGAACAGCTATTTCCAGACCTTGGCACTATCTGATGATAGCAAAAGAAGCAATGAAAGCATAAGAATCAAGAAATTTCCATTTACTTAACTCTTTACTTAAATGAAAGTCCTTCCAAAAGTGCAAAGAAACGCTAATAGTCTGTCATACATTTAATAGAATGTAGGAGAAACTGTGGCTGACCACTCATACTGTGGAAACACAACACTACTTTTGTGGAAAATCACTGTTCAACAGCCCCACTTTCAGTAATTAGAAGTGTAAGGCAAAATTCTTATTTTTGTGGCTTTGGTGTTCATACCGGTGGCTTTTTATCAATAATCCTCTTGGATTATAATAAGAAACTGTTAGGTCACATTCAAAATAAAAAAGCCAGGGAGTTCTTGCATTAATTATCACAACTGATTCAATTAAGTAAGATTATATTCAAGAGCCTTTTTGTGTAAGCAACATCACAATTCAAACAGTAAAACAAAGTATTATCATCACTACCAGGACACACAACTCATTCTCTCACTAACTGGTTTGGTGGTATTAATGTATTAACAAAAGGAAGCAGCAAGGTCACTTTCAAGTAGTAATTTTAATATGATTCCTTAACAGTGGGAGAGTTTAAGCTTTTGAAACAAGACTAGTCCACTACAGAATGATATTAATTAACTGAACAGGACAAAAAGCAGTAGGAATCAAAGCATTACTAATAGGACTGTGAACACTTCAGAAAAGAAATGTATTTTTCTATTTTATGACTTCTGTCAAGTACCAGCAAATTTCTGAAGTAGATACTATTAAGTTGTTTTTTTTTCCCACAAGAACTTTAAGGTCTAAAGGTTATTTCTACAGATCAGTGAACAACCAAAGTATCATACAGGATTCTGTGCTCAAAGTTTAATCAATTGTATTCAACAAAGTCAGCACCTGGAAACCCTATGTCATTAGTACGTGATTGTAGAAAAAGGTTTGACAATAAAAACACTGTGTAGACTAGAATTTTGCACTGCTATTTCCTAAAATCATGTAATACTGAGTTGAATATAGAACATGAGGATATAAAAATGAGATGAATCATTACTATTTTACTAAAATATGTACACATATTTTAACATCATTAAACTGTCTGGATAAATCTCGCTTTTACAAGTTTTGAACCTGAGTGCAGGTAACTTTTTCAAATGTATTTTTTAAAAATCTTTTGATAAGAAAGCATTTTCGTTGTATCTTTTGATGAGAGAATTTAATCTATGTGAACTTTTGGACTATGTCACTACACCTACCATGTGCATTGTCTTTACTTGAGAAATAGTTGTCTGTGTTATATTTTCTGTGATGGGTCTTATTGAGTCTAGTAGAATTATTTACATTAATTAAAATCATCACGTGCATTAGTTTTTGAAGATCAAAGATTCCATTGTCAACATTTTCTTTGGAGAAAGAGAGGAATTGTTCAAAGCTCCCTCTACAATGAAAAGAAATCCTTATGTTTGAACTTGCAATAAAACACCATTTCTAAAAGCATATGTAGGCAGTTGGTGACAGCATGGGTTTGCATGCCTTGGTGTTCCTAGTTTTGCCTTTGACTCACTGAACATTCTTCATTCAATGAATATATTTAAAATCCACTTTTAGTGGGAAAAATGAGACGGATACAGAATAAGAAAAAAATTTAAACTTCACTGAGTAAGCCTGTGTAATATGCAAATTGGTTTAACAACATGATTTTCTATAGGGTAATTAGCTTTTGATGCGCTTTTCATTCGTCTCAGTTGATATTGTGTGGAGATTACGTTCTTGTGTTTGTCTTTCTCATTCATTTAAACAATTCACAAACAGCGATGGTGCAGAGCAGCTGAGACAACAATGAACCAGAACAATGTGCAGGTTTGAGCATTTCAGTGTGCTTGGCACCAATTAGACTAGAGCTGAGAGACATCTTATCCTATAGGACATGATTACACTCATTTCAGTGGAATTAAGAAGTTCATTTAGCTTTCCCATTTCAAAATGTTTACTGCAGCAATTTGCAATGGTGATTCATGGCAAGGTCAGCATAACTCTTCCTCTTTTCTGGGTTTGCACTCCAGTGCTCAGCCAAATAATCACCAGCATCCCAAAATGCCTTGCAGCTCTCACAGGTAGGCCAATCCTGGTGTTGTCAGAAGGCTTTATTCTACAAATAAATTTTGAATTCTTATGTTCAAGAGTTTTAACAAGATTACAAAATAAATTATTAAAATTTAATTTAATAATTTATAAGAAATAACTCATCTTTCCCAATTTGGATTTTACTATAATTTACTTCTAAGTAATTTTGGAAAAGAAGTACTATTTCCTGAGTCACCATTCCTTGTTTATTACAGTTCTTATATTACCTTTTACTTCCTTCATAAGATCTTTTCAGCACTGCTCTTACTCAACCAACCACTCTTCTTTTAAGCCTTGAAACACCCATTTTGCTTTCCCATTTTGCCAATCTTGTATGCATTTCTAAAACACCATTATAAAGTTTCCATACTATTTCTGAAAACTATGCCCACAATTGTCTTCAAAATACTTATGTCTCAGTTACTACAACAGTTAAAGAGCAACAATTGCTGAATATAAATCCAGAAAAACATTGAGACGTTTCCATTGTAGTAATTTATTTTGATTTTCTCCCAAATTGGTTTGCTATAGCTTAACTCATAGGCTCTGCTGGGACTGTAATTATGCTTTGTGAAAGAGCTATCTGCAGTAGTATTTTTTTTACATGACCATGTATATCTTCAGGTATAATTCAATAAAATACAGAACTCATTATGGATCCTTTGGGCAATATATATGAAAACTGAAGTCCTGACAAAAAGACTCTCTGATGACACTAAATAATTCCTAGTTGAATTTGAAAAGAAACTCTTTTCTAATAAAGAGATATTTTAAAGAGCTAGGTTATGAAACCTAAATTGTTTGTTCTATTTTGCCTCAACCTGCAAGAGTACATGTCAGAAGGCTCCTCTCAGTCTTACATTTGGTTTTAAAGACTGAAAGGAACAGAGTTTTAGCTGCTAATAGGGAGTGACAAATTTTTCCAAAGTACTTCAGACGCCTACTGATACATGCTCCAGCAAAGTGAGAGCCTAAGATTTTAAACAGTTAGTGATCATTCTTATTTAAGGCAAGCGAACTCCACATGATGCATATGGTCCATCATACCAGTTTACAGTTCTTTTTGGTGGTGCTGCAAGGCTTAAAAAGGTTTAAAAGCAGATTTGAGTTGGTGTCCAGTCGAGGTAGAAAATGCAGGACCACATGTAATTTGTATCTCCCAATCACCTGAATTGGAAGGGTCTTCCAGAGGTCATTCAATCCCACCTCCTGCCCAAGGGAGACCCAGTTACATCAGAGAACTACTCGGAGTGGTGAAATGTTGACACTTTTTTTGGAGTTGAGACACTAGCCATCATGGATTATTTTGGCCTTGAGCACTATTTATAAAGTAGACTACAAGAGATTCAACAATCCCTGAAAAATTTAAATTCAGACAGCACAGAGGTACTCTGCTTTATACCTACTGCAGAGACCAGACATTTACAGCAAAAGAATTGTCACAACAAGTGTGCAACTGAGGAACCTAAACATGAGGGTGCAGACCTTGAGCTCCTCCTGAATCTCCTTTTACTTTACCAATATGGGTCCCTAGCTGGACCAAGAATATTTGTACTAGGGGTTATACATCAAAATCACAAATTTGTACCCTATAGGGTGAATGTTTTGTATCTGTGATAATGCCTTCCTCTAAAATATTTTTTTTCAGGATCCATCTGTTACAAGTGAGATCATAAATGCAACCTCTGTCATATCAAACCCCTTTTCTATACTGCCTGCCTAAGTCAAACTGGAAAACTATTGGAAAGTAGCATTTATTGTAAATAACCTTTATAGAATATCCATTGTTACCAGCCCTAATTAATATTATTAAAGTGTTTACTTTAAAAATTCCCTGTTAGTATAATTTTACTGAATATGTATACAGAAAAGAACATTCAATGATTTCTTCTAGAGATAATTAAACTTTCAGCCAGCATTTTACTTCGAACTTGAAAATATATTAAGGGGTGCCAAATTATAAGACTCCACTTATCTAGTTTAAAGTACTAATTTTGAGCCTAAGCAACACCCTTGAGAGATCCAAAGAGATTTTGAACTGCTGAAGGGCAATGCAGTTGTCTTAAGAAAATGGGCTAAAGGATAAGATGTTTGGAAAGGCATTTATCACCCCACATAATGAATGTAACACAGAAATCATCTCAGTCTATCTACCTCTCAGCTTCCAAGCTAAAGTGGTCAACAGTATCACTTGTGATTTCTTTTTTTAATCTCAGTCCCAAATGCTACCTATCAGCTTACATATTTAAAATTATCCTCCCAAGGCTGTGTTGTTCAATATTTGATGTTCTTTCCATTTTAGCTATAGCTGCAATCTTTGAAATAAAGCTTTTGGCACAAATGATCAAAACACTGGTACAAATAATACAAAGACACCTACATTTGATTCAATTTCCATTACATAAATAACAAATTCCTACCTGGCTTTGTATCTGTTTCTTTGACATTAGTCAACGTTCAGCTCATTCAATCACCTTTTGTTTGATACTCGATTGCAAATATTTAGCTTTACCTCATAGTGTGCATTTCTGCCAAATGGCTCCTAAAACATTTAGCTGTACAATAGCTGTAGTTGAATGCACTGCTTTTAAAATAATAAATTCTGGCAGCAATATCCACAAGGAATTCCAAAACATTTGCAGGGAATCATGTCCTGAAGTAATCACAGCTATAGTAAATGAAACTTGGTTATTCCTACTGGTTTCCCAATTCATTTCTTTCAGTGGTTTTAGAAGTTTTCCTAAAATAATGATGACAGAATAATTTATTCTTTTTTTCACAAGTGTCTTCAGATCCTTGAATAAATAATGAGAGTGATAACACCTTTCAGGGTGCTTGAAATTACATCAAAGTATAAGTGAGACCAGTTGCACTTATTTATTTTTTAAAAACAGAGACTGTCTTCAGAAAGAACAGAAGAAAAAAAGGCACAAAAGAAACAACAGTGGGGTCAGGGAATAAAATATTAGTTCTGAGTACCAATGGAAAAAAATATAAAAAAAAAAAAAAAAACAAACAAGAGAAAGATTGTCTTTTCTGGTCCACATGTAATTAATGAGCTATTTATTAAACTGGTCCACAAGTGATATAAAACTTTTGTTCTTTAGGAAAGCAGCATGACCTGTTTGAAGTAGAATGACAACGTGCTTAAATAAGTCCAAAAAGAAATATCTTAGACATTCACTCTTTGGGCAAGTCTCTTTTAAGGTAATGGACGGTGAGGTGCATCATCCATCAAAGACAAGAAAGTACAGGAAAGTACAGAGCCCAACAGACAATTCTACTAACAGCCAAAATCAGCATGGGTACCCATCCGTTTCTTTTCCATTAAAATGCCATTTTCTTATTTATAACTGTACTATATCCAACACAGGCAGTTGTTACTTCTTTACTGCTCATACACACAAGTGACATTAAATCAGCATTTTGTGCTTGCTGTGTTAGCACAGGAGATGGCTAGTGTATAGAATTTAAAGCAGCAAGTTGCTATTACAAATTATCAGTCCTATTATTGAATTAAGACTGAAATTATGTAACATGTCTTATAGGCTGCCAAGTGCCTGCCAGATGATAACCAAAAAAAAAATAAAAATTAATTCATATTAGAAAGAAAAGCCTGTAACATACGCTGTCTGGATTATCAAATAAGATTTGTGACATTAAACCTGAATATTTCAATACTGTTTCAATCAGTTTTCCCCTGACACTACATTATTACAGTGATTAAAGACAGAGTAAATACAATAATTTTCCTTTAAACTTAATTTAAATATCTATTTCTGCTGTGTTTCCTCTATCGAATTTAGCTAACTTTGGTGTTCCTTGCTTGTTAGGCCTCTTTCTCTAAAATTTGTTTACTTACTTCCAATCAGTTTCCAGCTTCTTATAGAACATCATGAAAGCACTTACAGAAATATGACAATTGATGCCACAAATTAGCCTCAATAAGTGCCACAGAATATTTAAAAGATATCAGAAGTTCTCTACCAAGCTTTCTGAAAACTTTTGTGTATTAAAGATTAGGTAAAAGCAGGACTTCTGTTTCCAAAAATACACTGTTTCAAGATTGTAACACAAACACCAATACACACTACAATGTATACACTGAGATACAAATGTATCTATTCACTGTAATCTTTCTATTAGGGACTTGTACACTAAATAGAAAATCATTCTCATTCCACGTCCTTCACATAATCCAAGCAATCGTCAACTAATTGTTCCTGAGCAAAACCAATTATATTCAGTGTAGACTAGGGATAACACTAGAAAGAATAGCTCAATGTCTTAATTATGTATGATTCTGTTCTAACCAATTTGAATATTTATGCAGAATAATAGAATATTACCTTAAAGCATTTCATGGCAAGATAAGCACAAACTCCCGTAAAAACTACATACCTGAAGCCAAGCTTAATGCATCCACATCAGCTGTCTACCTACAGCAATATTATCTACTGCATCATGCCCTGATTTTCTTTTCCATTCATTTTAAAAACGTTTCTATACCTATAAAATGCATCTTATTTCAAGATGGCAACTCTGGAATTAGTTTTTGAGGGATTTGGAACTTTTTAAAATCTCCATCTCTGAGAAGCCTGGTTGTCTACTTTCTTTAAAACAAGTTCCCAGACCATGGATACAAAAAAATGTCAAAAAAAAAAAAAAAAGCCCTAACTCAAGCATACCATCTAGGCACACCAGCTGAATCCTTTGAAAAACAGGTATTTTTTTTCTCCCAAAAAAACCCCTGAGTTATGACTTTTCAATGCTTCCTTCCTCCACTTCAAACTCTGACACTCTAAGAACTCTAATGTAATAGACCTCAGAATCCCAAAACACAATAATTTGACTAACACAGCAGGAGCCACATACTCTCACACCTCAGGAGGGCACAGCAGTTATCCTGAAGTATACTCCATTCCTTTTCTCAGAAGCCCACAACAAAACTCTGGGATTATCAACTATTTTGAGAAGGGAAAGTCAGGGTTGCCCAAGCAGGTGAGCAGCATGGCAGGATTCAGCACAGCATCCGTGCACTTAGGATTGAGAAAAGGCCAGGAGCTGCTGATGACTGAGCCCACATCCACAGGCCATGCCCACTCACCCAGAGTTTTCTCCAGGTATCACTAAGTCAGAAGGAGAGTAAGAATGTGAGAATCTCATCAATCAGCTTCATTTTGAGTGTTCATGAGCCCTGAGGGTTCTTCTCACAGCAAAATATTCAGACTGTTAGCTCTGAAGCACTTCTTAACTAAAGCTATACAATTGATTCCCAATAATCCGATACTCAATACAAGCATGAATTTAAACTTCTTTACCAAATAAATAAAAAATATGTTTCTTAGATGTTATTTTCACATTTCTATCTACAAAGACTCTATTTGTAGATTTACTTCATTTTACAGTTATAGATGTTGGAGATGTACTAATCAGAAATGTTTCCTTTATCAGACTATTCACCTCTACAGAGGGGATGTGTTACTTTTCAGACATTACTGTGTAGATACTCAGGCATAATCTTGGGATTCAGTAAAGCCAAGATAACTGGAATTTTAAATTGCTTTTGATGTTTCTTACATCTACAGTAATGAATGACACGACAGCTATGTATTATGATACAAATGCATCTGAAGACAGTTATTATGCTGTGTGTACTGAAAATTTTTTTGAAACATGAAGTACCACACTAAACCAGCCTCATACAGCCAGGACCAAAAGGGAGCTGCAGAAAAGCAAAAGGTAGTATCTGCTGTGTCCTCTTTTATTACTCCAGTATGTATACTAGAAGATATATATCATTTACTACTCTGAAAGGCAGAATTTTCTTGACCTTTAAGGGAACAGATTTTTAGGTATTTAAAATGGCAAGCTGTCTTATGAATTATGTAGTGTCGAAGGTTATGTTTCATTGCAAAGCCTTCTTTCACTAGTTGTATTGAGGTATTGAGAACAGTTAATGACAACACAGATCAGAAGCAAAGGAATAATGGAAACACATATATTTGAACTTTCACACGGGCTTTATGATCAAAGACCAAATCCAGAGTGATCTAGCATAAGCAAAAAATGAGATGAACTTGATTAGGTTCCTACCGCTGGAAGCTATTGTTCTTTTTGATCTAGAACATTTCTGAGTATTCTTTACCCTTAAAATTAAACCCATTTCTCTAAGTGGTATTATTCCACAGAAAGTGAATCAAAGTACCAGAAAGAGAATTATTCATGTGGTTTTGGACTTCTGGGTGAGTTGGCAAAAAAATCAAATTTCCAGTATTTCAGGCTACAATTCAGCACTCTCCCACTTCACGGATTTCAGCCTGAGCATTAGGATGAATGAGAACTGCAGAACTGAGAATTACCACCAGAACAAAAGCACTGAGCAAGAATTAGCTGAGATGAATGAATCAACTTCAGAAAGTTTAAGACAACTCCAGCTGCATTGTTTAGGCAAAGCTTATTTCACCCCTATGACTGAGCTTCTTATTAAATCACACAAACACATATATTCATTCTACAGAGTCCATTAAAATTGTATCTTTCCTTTAAAGCACTACTAACTAGGATATCTCTCTGAAAAAGCTTTCTTGGTGCTTTTCCTGTTAAGTGTGTAACAGGTGAAACATCAAGCTCAGCTATGAAACCTGCCTGAGCATAAAGCCAGTGAAAGCAGTAGTTCCCCCCAGGAACACCCCCTGCCCCAGTGATGGACAGGATGGGGATATTATGAGCAGAGAGGCAGAAAACCTCAAAAAAACCCCTGCATTTTCACTGCATGCCACCACAGAACATGAAAAATAACTACCCCTCTTTTTAAGAGATACGCCTAGGGATTTTCTCAGGGGATACACCTCAGAGATTAACAGGTGGCAATAAAAACTGATACCATCATTTCAGCAAATGTCTGCAATCATCAAGGGAGGAATAGTCATTTCCAGTCTTGTCAGCATTAAGACCACATCAGTGATCTTAAAAACTGTTATACACAAAGTATCATACCAGATCACATCTCTCTCAATCCCAGAGAGCAAGTGTTTTTCAGGTGTCTTCAGAAAACCAGTATCTTTTCTGTACTGTCACAGGCCATTCACTAATGGTAATCAGTATGATTTGATAGAAATTCAGGGATAGCATGGCACAATTTGATCAGACAAGAATGAAAGGATGGGAATATGGCACACAGAGTATTGACTTTGCAAATTCATTCTGTAAACCCTGAAATCACTTCTACTTAGCAGATGCTGTGTACCAAAAGTCTTAAAATCCAGTACAAGAAAATCTGGCTGCTAATCCATACAGTTCACCATAAATGCATTGGCAAACAAATCCTGCCTCAGAATATATCTCCAGAACTCCATCAAGGTGTCAGATGTACGCTGTATTCTCAGCTCCCCCTTCAGTGCAAAGAATAAATCAAAAAGATTGCTGGACTTTATGGCATTTTTAGAGAGTGCTTTAAGAACCTAGATTTGAAAGGAATATTTTGACTGTCAAGATTTCTTTACATAAAATCGCTATACATATTTGAAGGGCAAAAGTTTTGAAAATTTACAGCCATTCTTGTAGATTAAGATGACAACTGAACCCAGCTAATGATGAGTACTTTCATTTAATGGGTGTCACAGCTCACGGCAGTGGCTGCATTTGGAATTGGTGCAGGAAGGGTTAAATCTGTTGTCACTTGGTGAAATTCTGACATTGAGTTTTATGTAGATACTTGGCTATAAAAAGCCATGAAAAACTGTGGTGGTATTCATTGACCTTTCCTCCACACCTAATATTGCCTGACATATTTTACTTAATCTGTCAATTATAAACTGCCACTCTGCTCTCTGATCAACTAAATCATCTGTGATATTAAAAACAAAACCTCTCCTATACCTGCGTTGGCAGTCTTATGAAAACATGCACTGTCAGGTAAGTTCTTGAGCTTGGACCAAACTTTCACAGCCGTAATAAATCACCATTACTACAGTTTGTGTGATGGCAAATTTATCTTAAAGTAGACGAAATTGCATTTGCAGTTATGGCTTGTACTCTAAAGTAAGACTCTTTTAAACACTTTCAAGATTATTTCTAAAGTTAGTTTCAGAATTTAAAGGACCTACTGTTAGCACTAGAGCTTGAAATCAGATACTTTCCCAGCTACAGTATCTGTTCAACTATCAAGAAAGAGGGAAGGAGGAGAAAAATATTAATAAAAGAGCAAAACTAATGCATAACAACTTACTGAAATACCTTAAGAGTTGAACTGAACAAAAGAGTCAACTACTAACCTCATTTGGAGAATGTCAACAGAATATAAAACTACTGATGCAACTAACCACCATCTGACCCAGCAACATAAGTATCTCCAAGATTTTATAGATTTCACCACAAATGCTAATTCTCTCTAAAATAGATTAGTGCTTCTCAGAACGACAAACTTGAAGAAAGTTACTTTTCTTCAGTTTATACCTCTACATATTTATAAAGCTTGTGACATTATTAAATACAAGTTACAACATTCTCTTGTATGTGGCTATAGAGCAACAGTCATAGGGCTGCTCTGTACATTGTATTTTGCTGGTTTTTTCTTTAAGACATCTGTTTTACCTTAAGTATTATTTCTAGATTTGTACATTTACAGACTGAAAGAATAATTTTAAAAGAGGTTTAAAAACTACAAACAGAATGTCTTCATATCTGAGCCTGACACTTTCAAGCATGTTCAATTAACCTGATTTAATACTTCAGTCTCACTGAAATCTTCATCAGTTTAGAAATCTCTTTTCACATTTCTAGGCAATTGCTCACCACAATAAACTCTCTGCTCAGAACTAAAATATCCTCAAAGAGTACCCACTTTACCAATGCAGAATATCAACATATATGCTTTAGAAACCACCATCAGAATAAGCTTAGCTCAGCACCTGAAGAAGTCTCTCACCATATATAGTAAAATGTGGAAGTGAGGTCTTGGACTGCAAGCAACAGCCAGAAGAGGGCAAGGGAAGAAGACCGAGGACAGAGGCACTGAGACAAATAACAGTATTAGACTAAAACGATAACAGTGAATTCGCTTTTTATCACTTTTTTCACACTGCTTAGATTTCAGTATGCTCTTCAGAAATGCCCAAGAGATAGATATCTTAATGAATGTCCCAACAAGTTTTACCATATTCATTTTAGTCAAATAAAGAACAGATTTAGTAACCTAACAAGAGGTACCTCACTTTCACTACTTGATCACACTTCGTGGTGCTTCCATGGTAGCAATTTTATCCAAATGATACACCAGAACTATAAAAAGCTCTCTGGCCTGCAATCTGGATCATCTCACTCCCATCTGTAAATCATCAGCTAACCACTGACTAGTCAGCAGTTACACATTTTAGGTAGCAATTTATTACATAACGTTTTTAAAAAAACATATACAAAATTATTGTGGGCTTTAAGAGGCATGCAAGAATAAGATTAACAGATTCCTTATTTAGCTTGAATATAAGTTTAATTACATCATTCGCATCAACAAGCTTATATAGTATATTTGAGACTATTTCATTTATATTTCTTTAAGCTTGCCACCAGACTTTACAAGCTGTATTAACCTGAGGCATATAATATTCATAAGATGTGTAAACTTTCTAGCTGCATATTTATATTGCATAATTTTTCAGCTGTATTGTTTCAGAATGAACAGCAAAAATCAACTAGAAATGACCACTAGTCTCATTCATTCCCTTAAAGAAGTGAAAATTCCAGTATCTTACTTTCTAACATGCAGCATAATTTGAAAAAAAAAAAATCAGTTAAGTTTGCATTACAACTGGATGAAGTTCAGCATTCACTCTGTTCCCAGGAAAGGCCAGCAAGCTCCTAACAGGTCCAGAAGCTCAAAATGAAGGTGGACATTTTGGCCATATTGTTTTGGAATGTTAAGTCTGAAAACTAGGCTAAGTATTTTATATATCTAGGGGTGGTTTTGATTCTATAATGAAACACAAATTCCTAAATCCTAAAATGTTACTATGAACATTCAAGATGGTTTTCTAAACTTCAACACTGTGTCTTTAAATTCTTTCAGCTTCCCAGTGTTTAAAGAGAAAGAACTTTCATAAGGCTGATTAAAATTTTTCTAAGCTATATAGTTTCATAAATATGTTTTCATGAAGTAAGAAGAGCTCTTGAACTTGAGATGTGCAGCTTTTGAATCCAGAAGTTCAATTTCCTTAGAGAATATCTGAAAGCCACATTACAGGAAGCTATGGTTCCTGACTTAAGGGAAGTGGAGGGAAGGAAAAAGTAAAATAACAAAATGTGCAGCTGACCTGAACGTGCCAAAAAAATCAAAATAAATATTACCCTGCATATATTGTCCTCAGCATATGTTGCATTATAAACAGCAGCTGACACACACCAATAAATAAAAAGGTATGAACTTTGTTAATATGTCGACACTTAGGAAACTATCAAAACAAAAACAGCAACATAAAGCCTATCAACATTCATGGGGGTTCTCTTGCATTTTCCTTACATCTAAAATGCATTTCTGATTGCTCTTGGTAGTAAACAAACACACATATAAGAATTATTTTGCTGATTGATATATGTTATTGTACATCGACAAATCAATTTTTGACCATGGGAAGTACTGCACCCTTTAAAGCAATGAAAAAATTTCCACATTGTTTAAAGTTTGTCCCCAGCTCATTGCTCCAAAGCACCAATTAATGGATGCCTGCAGCACACTTAATCTACTCCAGTGTAAACGTACTTATGCACTGTACATTTCTTTTTCTAAATGTCCTTTTAAAGCATTATATTATGTGCTCTGACAGTGTCACCCCCTGCATTCAGATGTAGTTTATGTAAGTATAGAAATTTGTTTTTCCCATCAATCAAATTTACTGCTTCATTAAGGTATTTCTATTTCAATCAAAGAACTTTGTCTCAGTATTTAACTCGGTACTATTTTTTATACTGCAGCTGTAAACAGTTTTGAAAACAGTATTTTTCACAAGTAACACTTGTGCCATACTTAAATTTTACTTCCTTCGCTTCACCTCCTTTCCAATTTCACTAAAAGCTCCCTCTTAAGTTTACTGCTCATCACATCCTGTCAATGTATTTGTTTGCTCTTTATGCCAACGCATCCATGTTATTTATACCCTCTATGCTTACTGGGGTTCCTTTGTGTCAAAAAGAGGTATAAGGGGCTATATATAGTCTTTATACAGTCCAAGTGTAAAAATCTATCAGATTAGGGATTTTTGTTCAAACTCAAAAATATTATTGCAGCACAGAAAAGGAAAAATGGAAGCTTGGTCTTTTCTGATTAACTGATTCAGCAAAACTATTTAAACGGAGACCTGTTGTTTTTTTAAAAAGAGAAACTCTGTCATATTATAAAATTTGTATATTAAAAGAAATTAAAGTAAAAATTTGCGTTTTAATCCCAGAGTGCTTAACAGGTAAATAGTGGTATTTCTTCAGCACCCAGATAAAAGTGCAAAACACAAACAGTTTGAAAATGCCAAGTGTGGACCAAATTCTGCCAATCCTTAAGTCTGCCAAGGATAACATTCTTTCCTGAGAAACAAAATAAAAATTTTACTTTTTCTGGGTTCAATGCATAAATGCCTAATAAAAGTATCAAAGACAATGATATATAATAATCACTTGTATAAAAAAACCACGCTGTCACTAAAGCATGAAAATACATTCTTCATCATTCATTCTTCTCTCGTAACAGAGACAGTTAAAATCCATGCTCTTACAACTATGTAAAAATAAAATTCAAGATGATTTTGATACATCAGCATTGAAGAGGTTTCTTATTTCTTTATAGTTGAAATGCTTCCTTGAATGTTAATTCGTTGAAACTGTTGGCTTCCTTCTGGGAATAATTTTTCCTGGTCTCCAGACTTTCAAAATATTATTACTGTAATTAACATGGATTTGAAGACTTGATATTCCTGCGTTGCTTTCAACATCTACTGAATACCTTCTACCAATCAACGTATTCATGGAATAAAATGACAGGAACAAACTTAGAACCATGTTGATCCAATCCAGTAGCTATCACATATAAATCCACCTAAAAAATTATTATTTTAATTCTTCAGTAAGAACTTCAGAAATGAAGCAGTATTTAAAAATCTTTTATAATTTCAGCATCTTTGGCTTCCCCTTCTACTTCTCAGATTATTTATGAAAACCAGCACATCTTCATGATACTTTATAAATAAACAATAACAGCAACTTTTCATGCAGAAATAGTTGAATCATCAGAGCATATTTGTTCACATCCATCACATTCTTATCCTTAACTGACACTGAGAATTACACCTGTTATTTTTAGTTCATAACTCACCATCTGAAGACCTCATTGCCTTGTGCTTATTTTCTCACCAGAACGTCTGTTGCCAGATCAACACTGTGATGCAGAGTGGTCAGAGTGAATGAAGGTACCTTTTTCCACTTTAGATTCAGACAGGTGGGAAGGGACATCAAAGCTGACCAGGGAGGACTCAAAACCTTATTAAAATGTGATGTGATCTCAAATTCTTCAGAATTGAGAATGACTAGGCAGCAAGCACATGAACTAGGTAAGAGCTGCACAAAAGGCAAAGCAGTGCACAAGTATTTTTCTTAAGCATATTACATATATTCTAATGTACAACTACTAAGCACTCCTGTGGCTGCCTAGTTTACTATTAGACATCCTTGTAGGTAGTAGGCCAGTCTTACAGTTGCTGGTGTCAGCTACAGCTACAAAACTATCTACAGGTGTTAGGTAAGTTACAACTAAAACCGCTCAAGTAGGAAAAGAGGAAACATGGAGAAAAATAATAAAAATTTAAAAAGGTACTTTCATACCATCTTCTATGAAATAAAATTTGTCTAGAAACAAATACTAGCTAATGAAACTGCAAGAAGAGAAGCTTTAACAACAAAAAAAATTAATATATTTAATTAAAGATTATCCACTTGGAATGTTCCATCCTAAAGGGCCTACTTCACAGGTGCCCCACAAGGCTGGTTGAAAGGCAACAGTTCACTTTAGAAACTCAAGTCTGAGACTCATGACCCCGTGGCTTAAGCAAACAATGACCAACCTAATCTCCTGAATTTTGACTTGGAGTGGTACAACACTTGAATTACCTGGTGACATAATGTTGCTCATAGTAATCATTTTCAATAGAAGGATTTTTAACCTGTATGTTTCAGTTCAAGTGCTGCATGTATCCTGTATCTGATATAACACGTTAAAATTAAAAGCCACTGTAGTATATCAAGCTAATATGAATTAATCTGTCCTAACAGTCTATTAAGTATCAAATTCAGGATTTCAGAGGTCTTATATAACAGTTGAGAGGAACCTGTTTCTTGTTTTGCTGTTCCTTTTTACCACTCAGCTTTTTAATTTATGTTCCAGCCATCAGCTGAAGCAATAATATTGCGATGCACAAAGCAAAGCAATTTGAAAATAGAACTAGTTCCTCCCTTTTCAAATACCTTAATCATTTCAAAATGCACTATCCATAATACTGTCAAACCAAAATAAGTTCACTGATTTTTTTTGACATTTCTGAATGCCTCTCAGTGCCACTATTTCATATTACACTCAATAAAACTTCCAGTGAATATTTCACAAGTGATCTCATTAAATATACAAAATCATTTCATCCCAGGCACTGCAAGGTGTATAATTAATTCACCTTCATGAGCTCAGCTGTGCCATAGTGTTTAAGCCAGAAATGGACAAAAATACTTCACAAGCTCTCAAGATGTGGTGGGTTGACCTTGGCTGGATGCCAAGTGCCCACCAAGCCACTCTATCACTCCGCTTCCCAGGTGGACAGGACAGAGAAAATAAGATGCAAAACTAGTAGGTTGAGACAAGGCAGTTTTCAAAAGCAAAAGAGAAAGTCTGCATGTGCACAAGCAAAGAGAAAAAAAAGTTTATTCTCTACTTCCCATCAGTGAGCAATGTTCGGCCAGTTCCCAGGAAGCAGGGCACAGTGATCACTCAAGAAGCCAACACTGTAAATAAGGAATGTTCCTTTCCTCTGCCTTTCCACATCTTTTTTATCTGAGATGATGACATATGGTACAGAACATCACTTTGGTTAATTTGAGTCAGGTGGCCTAGTTGTGTCCCCTCCCAGGATCATGCCCACCTCAGCCTACTGATGGGGGAATGTTGGAGAGACAGCGCTGATGCTGTGCCAACACTGCTGAGCAGTAGCCAACTCTCTGGTGTGTTATCAACACCTTTCCAGCTACTACTGCAAAGCACAGCACTGCGAGGGCCACTATGGGAAAATGAACTCCAGCTCAGCCAGACCCAATACACAAGAACACTGAGAGAAGTTGTGATGCCTTGGGGTTCTTTTCATATATTTCTAGGATTTTTGCTTGACTGTGTGGTTTCTGTCATGGGCCTTCCTGTTGGGCCTTTCCCACAATTTGCCACTTTAAGGTATTGGTTGTGTAAGAGATAACATAGAATCCCCCTGAATTTCTGAACTAATATATAAAACTATGTCTAGTAATTTTCAAGTATGTGTAACAGGGCTGAAATTTGGTCAGAGATTTGAAGATCTGCCTTTGCTCCCAAAGAGAACTACTCAAAGCTCTTTTTTCTATGGAAGACAAATCAGAAGTAAGAAGAGGTTTAATCCAGATTTCCCCTGGCCATTACTTCCATACAGATAGTGGAAGAATTGGGTGGGGGTATTTTTTTCTGTTTGTCTGAGAACTGGTTTTTGAAAACTTACTGTGTTTGACTCATATCAAAATCTCCAGCACCCCTTCTGGTCTTTCAGCAACCACTAAGGGGTCCTCCCCCCGTTGAGTTCAGGACATGAGTGTGCTTTGAACAGAATCCTACTCTTTCCCACTTCTGTGCTTTGGTTTGTGGCACTGTGCTACCTCCAAGCATGCTGATGGGATTTCTCATGGGTGAAATCAAGTTCAAGCTCCGCTGCAGGAATGCATCTAATGCCTTTCAGAAGGAGAGGAGCATTCGGTCTGTGAGACCAGACTAGTCAGAAATTAAATACAAACACACATTCCCCCTCATCCCCAAAGTATGTAAAATGGAGTTCTACAGCAGCATTTAATACTCTGGTTACAAATGAAACCTCGCTGGGATGGACACCCAGTCCTCGTCCACCAGCTCCTTTGCCACACAGATCCACAGTGCTGCCTCTGTTAGAGTCCTGCACAAATGCCCTGGGCTGCCAGGCACCTGCTCACCATCTGCTCTCCTGCTGGTTGACAAATACCTGGAAATCCCAGATGAACAGCCAGCTTTACCTCAGACAAAGTTTCCACGCAGATTAAGGCACTGTACATTCTCGCCCTCAAGTGTCATCACAGCAGCTTCTGTAGTTTATGTCGTGATGAAAGGAAACACTTCCTTTGGTCACCATCACCCCCATCACAGGGGGTGTCAGATGAAAGTACAGCCAAAAAGCACAGGAGATGCTCAGTTAATTTACTTACACATTACTGAGCTTCCGTGCTTGTCTGGAACTTCTTGGAAATGCTGAAAACCCAATGACAACTGACCTCCCACAAAACTCTCCTTCTCACACCTCTGCCATGAGCCCCACAGATCAGTCATTTGGTCAGGCCCAGAAATGAAATGTTGGGATGGTTTTGTTTATCAACAGAAGCTACTGCTATTCTATCACATTACCTGCTATTTCTTACACATAAAAGAATAAATTCTTGGGTCATTTCCCTTACAGCATGTGCAAGAAATACAGGTTAATCATTCCTCCTTGAGTTACTGTAATGGGAGAAAATAATAAGTAGATGTGAAAATGCAGTAGGACTGGAGGGTAGATGAATCTTTAAGCCTTTTCTCTGCAACTAAAGAAGTATCCATTGTTTACTTGAAGGATGGTGTTTCACTATAATGACAATGGTCATCTGAATCTGTATGATATTTAGCAGTTTACTGTTTTCCTACAAGCTGCGTACATCACCAGTGCTCCCTCTCATTTTTCTTGTTTTTCCTATCATCTCAAAAATAACAATCCTGCAACCAAAATTCATACTTTTCCAATGACAGGATTCAGAGAGACAATATTTTTCTGGAGGACAAACAATCTGACTCAGTAAGGTGCTTTATTTTCTGTGGTGTTTTAACTGTTTCTAAATACTTGATGTCATTTTTGAACAACATCAACATGTTTCTTACCAACGCAAAAATGACGGATTTAGATATCATGATACAGTATAAACTTTGATTCCACAAGATTTAGATGAAATTACAGATTCTGGTAAACACTAAAATTAAGTCAGCATTCACATTGTGTAGGGTACTCAAACCAGAAAGCAAGTACTGTAATATCACATTTTTGTCATGCTGGAGCAATTACACAGAGCTGTTTTCTCACTATAGAAAAATAGGAATTTATCTCTCTCACAAACATAATTAAAAAGAATCAAGTACCATGCTTTCATCTTGCACCTAAGGATCTATTGATGTATTTCTGTAAGACTAGTATAAGCAACTTTCTCCTTTCTATATTCTTTAAAGTGAAATAAGATCTTAGTCACCTTGAAAGAACACAGAGTGTGTGCACCCTCTGTTCTTGACAGAAGTCCCAAAACCTGTAGCTATCACTCTCACCAGGCTCACAATATAAGTGGTAAATATACAACTGATGTGTCCTGGGAAGAATTAAATGCAGAAAAAGCTTGTTTTAAGTCATTCAATATCCTTTTATTTTACTAGAAATCCCTGGAGTATAACTTTTGTTACTCATGTCCAGCTTCTATTGTCAGTTTCTATTTCCTCAGCTTGGCTGTTGTCAAGATTTATTGACAATAACATTTTGATACAAACTCCATCAAAATGCTGTGTAAATACATACCGTATTAAGTCTTATGATCTTTGATCATACACACTGTACCATAAAACCTTCCCATACAGACCTCACTAATGGCGCCATTAAATTGATGTGACTCAGAAAGGCTTTTTCTGTGTAAATGGTACCAGTTTGCAGAAATGGGCAGCAATCATTTTTACCGACACCAGACTACCAGGATAGCATCTGGAGACACTACACATGAAGTGAAGAGCTCTGAGCAGAGGAAGGGAGCAGCAGCTTTTTTAATGCCTGCAGCATGGATGCCATAAAAACACTTCAAGATTCTGCTACTGAATTCTGGCAAAGGGCTTTGCTCTTTAATACTTCTCTAATGGTTTGCACATTGTCTAGGAAAGGCAGTTTTAAGTTACTGAGGAGAAAAGGCTTGAAGGCTTGCTGGATTTAAGCATTTTAAGTATTTTGTGGGTTTTTTCTTTTTTGTTTTTAAGCATAACCTCTACCCCAAGTATATGCACCATATCTCAATTTAATTCCAAAATATTCTTATACATAGCAGAAAGCTAGCTGCACTATATCTTTATTTACAAATTGAAGCGGCAGTAATTTAATTGTTTAGAAAGCAAGCATACGTGATTAAAGAATTGTCAGCATGAAGATTTCTTCTTTCCCCTAATACCCTGGATTACTCTTGTGTGTTGTTAGGGTTTCTGTATAATAAAATGTATATAGTCATACCTGTTACACAAGAGATCATCCATCAATAATACCAAACTAATCCTAGATTACAAAGCACTTATCAGTGAATCCCCAGTGTGATTAATATATTCTTTCTAACAGTTGGCATTTCAGTAAGTAAAAAACACTAATTTCATATACATAAGATGTAGCTGTAGGTTCTCCAACTAGCTGCAAACCTGATTCAAAGTGGTGCAAAAAGAGCAGACATCTAACTTGTTCACCCTCTGTTTATAAATTATAACATCCTACTTTCATTGTTGCATAAATTATTTTTAAAAGTACTAAGAAAGTCCAAGAGGAAATCTTTTTAATATGGTTAAAAGGTCACATTTCCTAGTACAGGAAAGAAATAGTGCCAAATTACAGAAATAACTTCTTTTTTTTCATTTAAAATACAGGGTACAGAAGAAGATCTTATAAACAGTAGCTACTAAAACATTAAACTTAATGAGTAACTTAAAGATCAAAGGATGGTAACATTCAAATCACAAAGCTCTTCATTACTTTCATCTCTGCAATAAAGCTGCTATACACTGACTTAGAGCTATACTGGGTTTTAGAAGCATCCCCTTTACCAACACCCACCGCCCAATAAAAATCCTACTAGCAGTAACAGAGAGGGAAAACAGAAATATACTTTAGTAAAGAAGGTAGACACAGTGTGATAATTTTTAAACTGCAATTTCTTATGTCAGTATCTTTTTTGTTTTTTGGTAAAGTGGCAGGGATTAAATTTGATGGAGAAAATGAATTAGTTGGGTACCATCAAATAATAAAAAAACATTGAAATCACTGGGTTTGACATTGCAAGAGTTAAATTAACGACAAAGTATTTGGCAAAATTCGAAGCAGAACTACTCATGGATGAAGCACACCTGGTGAACATATTTGCCAGTGTCAAGCCAAAAGACAACTGGAAACTATCCACTATTGAGTATTTCCAAATACACAGTGTACTACTGTACAGTCAACAACACTATTTTGACACTAGCAGGATTCTATGTATTAAAGACAATGGGTCGCAGGTTTACAAGTATTATACTAGATTGGCAGCTTCTCCCACACAGAAGGAAACTGCACAGATTCTCTTGATATTTCTACGCCTGTACCCAAAACCACTTAAATCATGGGTTTGGTAGCATCCATGTAAGTATGTGAGCACATACTAGAAGTAGATTTTTACCAGTTCATTTATTTTAATGCCCAGAAGAGACCAATATGACCATGTTGCTTCAAGCTAAGAACCCCTCCAAGTAATAAACATGTCAAGCCACCAACTTGTTGAACTTTCATAATATTCACTTTTAACTTAAGAAAAGTATCCATTACATTTCCTATGTCTTCCAAAGATTAATTATTCTCACTTAGATTTTCACTGGCATTCTTATTCTGAATGCATTTGGAGCTCTCAGTGACTGTATCTCATTATTTCCCAAATTAAAATATCTTTGACACCAGACATCTTTCTTCTGTGACACCTCTGGGACATGATCAAATAACCTCTTAACCTCAAACGAGTAAAAGAGATTTATGAGAACACATTCAAGAATGTAGTAGAGATTTTGTAGGTCTTAAATCATGGTTGAAACTGTAAAATATATTTATAACATCTTTTTTTCTAGTAGTTTGTTTTTTCTCAGTAGTAGCAAACAAAAGTAACACTCCTTAATTCTACTTTTTATTCCCTACTTTTGGATCCAAGACGATATTATCTCTGCACTTTTAGTAATATCACATTAGGAACAGATGTTTAACTGATTATGCACTATTATAATTAAGTGTTTTTCAGTGACACAATTTTGGAACTGTTTTCTGGAACATGCAAGTGCAAACTACTTTCTTTATTCTGGATATATGACAACATTCTTGGCCATGTTAAAATGAATGCTGATCTACTGAGTCCAGCTCACCAAGTGATCTGTGTTACTCTACAGAGCTGCCCCACGCTGTAATCATTTCACCTGCCTCTGTCTTCTGAGAACTTCGTGTTTTCCATCTGGATTGTGAATAAATACTCTGAACAGCAACAAGTCATTAGCAGCAGGTCAGACAGGAACTCCTTTAGCTCACTGTCTTGTCTTTGACAGTGGTAAAGAGACGATACATGAATCCAAAAACTACAGTAAGAAGCTCTGCAGCTAGCCTACTTTTTATTTCTTATGAAACTCCAATCCAGTAATTTTTTGCCTCCTCAGTGCTATAATATGGTAAACACACTTTAGAGGTTTTCAGGATAAAAGCCCCTGAGCTATTCATTATTCACTGCACACAAGGTTTGCCCACAACTGTATTTCTACGCCTTTCCTTGCCCTGTTATGCCCTTTCTGATACAGAAAAGTCCAAACTGTGCCAGAATCAGTGCCTGAGATGCAGGTGCACCACTGTGGGTTTACACAGTGGGAACAAGATGTTTCTTTCTGTTAATATGTTGACTACTGCTGAGTTTTCATTTTCACATGGTGTATCATACCTCTAGAGCACCTCATTCCTCATTCAGAGTCAATTAATGCATAAGTAAAGATGTTCCACGCACCCTTTTTCACTCAGCATTTATCAATGCTGAATTCAATCTTGATTCTATAGGAAGGTTCCCAACCTCCTAAATTTATAGAAAATCATACAAAAACAAAGAAGGAAAAGATTTGGATAGCTAATGGAGTATTTCTAAGTTCAAGACATCAACTTATATTTCACCCCCACCCCAATTAATTATTTAAACACTGGCAAATTAACCTTAATAAAATATTACTTGTTCAGTGATTTTTATGTCTTTTTCTGCAGAATAACTTCTATTACAATACAATAGCAGATAAAAAGTACCATTTTAACATAATACTTTCAAGCTGAAAGTGAGCAGACACTTCTCTATAAACACATCCTCACTCAGGGCTGGGGAACCCATCAGGATCTCACAGCATCCTTTGCTGCTGCAGGATAGCCTTCAACACTTGACTCATTGTCAGCAACAGACACATTTCTCCAGATGTGTAGAAGGTGCTTGGCAGAACAGATCTGTGTCTGTTGATGAAGGGACAAGATCTCCTCTGTGCCGTCTGTAAATCTTCAAAGCAGGCACACAGACCGATACAGAGAGGAAATTATCTGAATTTTAAGTATTTTACCCTACTTTAAGAAGCACCGATGCAGTTGATGGGGTCTTAGCCTGTCTGTAATCATCTCCTCTTTCAGGGTTAATCTAGCAGACATTAGCAACCCTAATTGGTCAAAACTGGAAATGGCTTTCCTACTAATGGCTCAAGAACAGGACTCTCCCACTGCTCAGTTCCTGGAAGGTAGCCCCCATATTTTGCAGGTTAAAAAACAAAACTGAACCCAAAAAAGCACATTGAAAAGGAACAGACAGCAGTACGGCACAAAATCAGGAAAATGGTGCAGAACAAACTAACAAATAAAAGGTGAAAGCATAGCAGCCTGCCCTAGGACCAGAGAGAGGGTTTGTGTACAGATGTTGAGAGAGGATCCGCCTCATGTTGATCCCACAGAATACAATGAGAGAGACTATATCAAGGAAGAAGCATTACCTAGAGACTTCCAGATTAGCTAAAAAGTTTAAAATAACATTGTCAATGTTTTTACCTTTGTTTTCCCCCCAATCAAAAAATTCAGGCTCAAAATCAGAATTTTTCCACTTCTAGTTTCTCTACTCATTTCCTTCCTGTCTCAGATGAATAAAGTGGTGACCCATAGCCAGTAAGTATCAAAATCTACTCAACTTCTACGAGCATGTTATAACTATAAAATACACTGAAAGACAAAAGTGAAGCTTAAGTGGTACCCATCAGCAGAGCCATGCTGCAGTCTTTCAGAACAAATACACTATCATCCTCAATAATCAATTAAAAATCTTTTTAATAGATAAAAAAATAAAATCAAAAAGGACAAATGACCAGGACTCTGTATCTTTTAAAGCCATTTACCTCCTCCAAGACCTTCTTTCACTGGTATGCTTTTATTGCAACTTAACAGTTTTTCTTCTTGGTCAGACCATCTCCCTCTCTACTTTCTACTGTGCCAACAACTAAATGAAGCACAAAATATTGGCCTCAACACACAAGGAAAATTGAAGATGTTCTTATTGTTCAGGAATACAGAGGGAAGCAGGAAAATCAATCTGCCACAAGAAAACTATGCCAGCCAATGAAAAAGCTGACTACAAACTTTTATTCATTTTTCATTAATCCAAAATGTTAAAAGCAGGAGTGGAACTTCTTTTATTTTTCCTAGAAGACCGAAGCATTTTCCCCTGGATTGAGTTAAATTTAATAACTTTTGTTATAAAAAAGGTTTTATCACTGTTCTCTTTTTATGACGTTCAACACAATGTTGAAAACAGAGAAAGCCATACTATCAGTAGTAAAAACTAATTTTACTTCTTGAAATATCATCATCCCCTTACCTTTCAGCTTACTGACAGTGACTAAAGATAACAACAGAAAAGCAGAGATATAGGTTCCCCCACTGAAGACAGAATCTGGTTCATTCTCCCAAGTATGATACTGCTCTGGATGAAACAAGTCAGAACTCAAAAATAAACAAAAAGGGTATGGTTCCTTGCCAGCACACAGTTGAGCTACCTTCCATGAGATCCTCCAAATGGCATGGGATCTGGAGGGGCGCTAGATGAGCCTGTGGAAAACTGTACTGTTTTGGCAAATTGAATGTACAGGAAATACAACTGAGTTGCAATGGAGACTAGAAGATCCTTGTGGGAAACACCACACTGTTGCTCTACCCTAGGCACCTGCTTAAAAGCCTTTTAATCTGGAGACATGACACTGGGATACATCACGGCTGCTTGGTCTAGTCCAGGACAGACACATGTATTTTTATTGACAGTCCAGACTGTAGAAAGTGAAAATATGTGTAACCATAAACATTTTAGAAGTCCATTTATCATATCTTTACTTATTTCAAAACAATATTAGTAACTGAAAATTCATACAAAAGAGCAAAGCAGCGAGTAAAAACAGACAGGAAACCCAACTGCTCCAGTTCTTCAGACTGAAGCCTCTTCCAAAGCTTTAACAGCTATTCCAGTTTCATAACGGAAACACTAGACAACTAAAAACATGTACAGACTAACTGATCATATGGAATGACTGGCTCAACATATAATCCAATATCATCATTTTGACAGAAAGTTTCAGAGAAAAAAACAAACCTACTTGACTTCAGTGCTACTTAATAAATGATTACTTGATGGATTTTATTTGTTTAAAACAATCATTCTGCTTCAGCTAAAGAAATACTCTGGAAAGCTAACATTAAAAAATTATTTGCTCTAATCTTTTCCAAACTTGGGCTTGGCATCTAATCTCTCTTCATTACCAAATAGCTTCATAACCAAATATTCCATTTGTAAAGTAGTCATAATAACAATACCAAATAGCTGACCTCACTTCTTCAAAGGTATCTATAGAAAACAAAAATTCAAACAGCATTTTATTACAGGGAGATTCAGGCAACCAACTCCCTCAGTCTTATTAAGAATGCATGAAAAATATTGAGGGCATTTTCATTCAAAGTAATTTTGTCCAATTAGCAATACTCCTGTATTACTTATTAAAAAAAAAAAAAAGATGTCATCATACTCAGCAAGTTACTGTTCAACTGTGTAAAACTGTTATGAAGATCATTTTATGGACCAATTTGCTAATGGAGTAGTTATTAAATACAGGCACAAATTAATGAGAAGAGTTTCGAAAATAAGTTTATTAGAACCAGGTTTGTAATGATAATCAATAGCATGAAACACTTTACAGCAGTAACTTCATTTGCTCTTAATGCAGAACATTATAATTTATTATGTTTATTTAGCTCTCAGAGTTATTTTTTGTTTCATCAAGCTACATTGCTGACTCTTTACATTGTTATTTATAACATGTAATTCTGCAGAAAGCAGGGGGAATAGTACAACAATAAATTACCATTAATGTGTTTTTTCCCCACATTTTAAGCCTCAAGAATTTCCCTATTCATCATTTTATCATAGTAAATATTTGTATTTATAAAGTAAATGGAAGGAAAAAAAAAAGATTAGAAAATTTCCTTTCTCTTTTTCTGTAAAGCTCATTACTTTAAACAAAGAGAACCAAAGACATTAGAACTAGAATACTTTCTATAGCTCCATGAAGACTAGCAAGTATATAAACATTCCAGGTAACTCTTAATTTTACATGAACAGCAGATGACATTCATTTCATACAGGTTAAATCATACAAATAGATAAATATC
Source organism: Serilophus lunatus (assembly GCA_013399895.1). Lineage (NCBI taxonomy): Eukaryota > Metazoa > Chordata > Aves > Passeriformes > Eurylaimidae > Serilophus > Serilophus lunatus. The sequence goes on from VXBA01000586.1 coordinate 1,078,911, forward strand.
AAATATCTATGACTGACATCAAGTTACTTTCTAATGTTCATATCTCAAATATTGTCCTCTTCTGCTCTTCCTTGGGTATACTTGGGGTCCACAAAAAACAGGACCTCAAATCCTAAAAACTTAACATGACCCTATGAGCACTGTTGCTAAAGAAAGGAAAGCAAATGACTCAGAGAAAAGAGAAAAAAAAACAAACTAACAAACCCAACCAAAAACAAAACAAACAAAGAGCACAGCCAAAAAAAAACCAAACACAAAACCACAACCTTAAAGACGCCTCACAGCTTAGACTGGATGAACTTAATATCATTACCCAGCCTTAAAGGAAAAAAGCATGGAACTTCCCTCCACAAGACTCTTACACAATATAACCCAGGGAAAGAGCAGATTAACTTTCTGAAAGCCTATTGTTTACCAAACACGGAGGAAAAACTCCCTGTAAAGACACAAACTATACATATTATTCTCACGTGCACCTGAATATCTGGTGTCATAACTCCCACAGCTTGACTCCATTTTCTGAGCACCATGTAGCCCAAATTCCTTTTTAAATCATGGTATCTCACTTTGAAGAGTTACCTGAAGCACTACGATGTGACCAAATTTTGCTATTCTCCTTCTACAGATAATTACCTTGCTATAGGTGAGATGGTGTATGACTCCATCAGGGACTCCAGTAAAATGAACGCTTAATGATGAAAACATTGGTACAATATGATTCACAAATGCATGCCCAACAAAAAAGCCTTATGATGACATTCATTACCAAGGGACTAACACATTATTTTTTTCCAACAGAAAGCAGGTTTTCATTTATGTATTCTGACTGCTTCCTTTCCTGCATCGCATATACAGTATGGATGGAAAATTGTGTCTTTTACAAAATTAATACCAACTTGTCAACTGCTATAGCCAGAGCTGAGAACAGTTCATCAACCTGATCTAATTGAAGACAGAACTGTATGATAAACTTACAATGTGGGTAATACTAACTCTGTCACAGGAGAAATGAATACAGTCCGTTAAGCTTGGATTTGCTTACATATTGAAAACTTTAGTTTTCTGGCTTAAGAATTGCATGGAGAATTAGAGCACACATTAAAATTTCATCTTTATCACTAGAATTATTTGTGTTATGCACATTTCACAGTTTTGGAAAGGCAGTTGAAATATCATTTGAATGTTGCCAGAAAGGTGTAGAGAAAACTGGAAATTAAACTTTTCCTCCTCCCTTCTAAACAACACACAATGCTGGGGACGGAAAACAACTCTGATCATTGTGGCTGTTCCATCTGATCATCAGCAACATATCTGGTGGGTCAATATAAAATTACTGTATGGCGCAACCACATTCAGATCTTTCTAATCCACTGGCTGCAGTTTTAATGATAAACTCTTAAGGAGGCAAAGCTAGAGATTCATAAGATTTTTCTTGTTTCTAAGTTGTGTAATAGGATCAACTCCATCTGCTTGGCCCTAATTCCAGGCGCTGCTGAACTCCAGAACATAACTCAGATCTTTCTAAGGACCCATGCCCTCACTTTTTTCAGTTCCACTCAGCAAGTTCAGATAAGGATAAAATGAGTCAAGGATCAAAGGTGATGAGAGAAGATGTAAAGGAGGAGTTTAGATAATTGAAGGAACTGGAAGGTCATGCAAGACTAAAGAAGTGGTGGAGATTGTGAGCTGAAAGCAGAGCCTGCAGCTCACAGCAGTGAAAGTGCAGAGGCTGGCAGAGAAGTGGAGCGTACCAGAGAACCAAAAGCACAGCTGAGGAGAAGGGAGACAGGTTTTTTACTTTTTTAGAAATATATTGATAGTGTGCAATACATGTAAGCTGTGAACAAAAATAGAATGCAGATGAGAAGAAAAAACAGGCAGATGTATCAATGTACTAATAATAGCAACCGTAAAAATAATAAAAAGGAAAAGAGCAGAATTGAAAGGTTATGGGAATAACGGCAGATGAGACAAAGCACAGAGGATGGTCCATGGAAGTAAAATCATTTTTCTTAGTAGTGCAAAGTTCCTCTGATAAGACAAATGTTAATGTATAAAATTCAGCTACTTATGAGTGCTGGTAAATGAGATTCCTCAAAATTCACCATAACTTTTGTTTTTCTTCTGCTTCTCTCTTAAATCCTTGTAGGTTTCCTGTTGTGCCAGATTTGTAGCACATTCCATTAGAGGAACCTTCCCTAACATTTCAGTATAATTCCTGTGAAAATTCTAAAAAGCCTAGTCTGTTAGTAAAGTTGCTCACAAATAGATTATCATCTTCTTCTACCCCTCTACTCTCAAAGAAATTGATACCGTGTAGATTAATTTGTAATGCAAATATCAATGTTGCCAGGGAACTACTAATGTAATAGTAATGTTGTGTTCAATTCTTCTATTATGTTTTTCTTCCAATTTTCTAGGCTTGATTTTGTTACTACTAGTTTTAACCTTATTTTCCATTCTATGATGCAATTTGCTCTTTTTTCAAGGCACAGTACACATAAAACCCCTATCCTCTCAATTAATACTGTTAATACTGTTATCTATAGGCTATCCCATAACACAAAGAGCAAGGTTTTATGAAAAGAGATCGTCCAGATTGCTATTAGAAGGAAGAAATCACAGTAATTCTTCAATAAACAAGAAGAATCATAAATGTTCATAATTTGGAAGCCTTGAGTTATCGGGTTACTTGAAAATCATGACGATACCTTACAATGAAATTTAATGGATTTTCTGTGTGTTATACAAAGCCTACAGTATATATGCTGAAAATACAGGCCAGTGAATGAGTTTTGATGAATAACCATTTCAGAAAACAGCCACTCACCAAAGAAAAGCTTAAAACACAAGTTTAAAAGAATTTGCTTATTTATGCACAGCTATCAGCAAATCCAGATTCTATATGATCTAGGAACAAATCTGAGGATTTTGCTAAGATTTATAGTCTAACAGCATAAACCCCATAAACTGCTGTGTGCTTGCATTATTGGCAGAACAAACTGCTGTTCAGATAAGATGATATCCAACTAAGTATAGAAAAAAACCCTGTCAACAACTCTGCAAAACTGTAACAGAAACTGCAAAAGCAGAGTTTTCATGACTAACTATACCTTCAGAATACTCCCAAATCAATCCCAGGCATGAACGCACAGTTGGAACTGATTTTAATAGAAGGGTGTTAGCTCTGCCTTGCTAAAGATACTCTGCCCTTTAACTTTCAGATTTATGCTAGCTTGGTATTATAAAACCAATGCAAAAGACAGAAGTGAGGAAAAGTAGAGATGGATTATCTGCAACATGACTGAATCCAAGAGCTGCAAAATTTGTCATGACAAAAGGTCTCAATCATGGATAAACTTCACACAAGAACATAGTTTACTTTAGCTCAGAAAGTTTCTGGGTCTATGTTAATGGCAAAGGATTAAATAGGCTCCCAGAGTCACAGAGGTTACTATGACCCTGTTGTTGTAAAGCATCAAATATTTAAATATCGTGATTTTAAACCTCTGAAGATGCAGAAAAAGAAGAATTCATTTTAATGACATTCTTCAGACCCTTTCCTTCTGGGTCTTTCCCCTTCACCTCTCTCCCCACCACTCCCTACTCTTCACCTCACCTAAGATATTATGCTGTCAGGATACACAGAAGAGGACCAGGGAAAAAAAAGTGCTTTGGAAAATGTTCCAGAATGCTTTAAGAAAAAAAGCATATCTTCAGATCTTTAAAGAACAATCCATTCGAAGGACTGACAGTACTTTGGTCCCAAAGGGCAGCAGGCAGCAACTCATGCAGCTTCATATAAAGCACCTCACTGCAAGAGATGAAAACACGTACACTTCAGAAACAAACTTCTGTTGCACGTATCTTTTGATAGGCAAAATTAAATAGATTTTATGAATATTAGGCCAACCTACAAAAAAAAAAAAAAAAAGAGGGCCAACAAGATAAACTCAATCTCTCCCTGTTTAAGGGAAATAGGTCAGTAGCTAGTCAACAGACAATTTACCGTATCATAAAACCCCAGCTTCATTTAACTCTTCTCAATAGTTATCAGATTATACAGACTTACATGATAAATCTCTCTTCCCATATACATTATTCTCCTCCTGGCTATCCTCACAAGTTTATTCTTACCTCCGGAGTGAAACTAAATGTAAGATCCCAATACTGAAAATTTCCTATTATGAAACAAAAAAAGGACTTGATTTCTGCATTAAATTACCAAATTAATGAACTGTTCTATACTGCAAAATAATTTTATCTGTTTCCAGATATTCTCAACCCATTGCCTTACACAAAATTCCTTCCTCAAAAATTAAAAAAAAAAAAAAAAAAAAAAGACTGAGGATGTAAAAACAGCAGGAGGATATATGGCACTGTTTTAACTTACGACATTTACAGTTCAATAATAATAAACAGAGAAAGAAATTTCAGCTCAACTTGTATAACTTCAAAAAGTATATGGTATATGGTAAGTGTTAAAACAGCATTTATTGTATTTTGGACATCATTTACTAGGAGAGTTCTGTTTTCTTTAACAGAATACTTTTTGTGCTCCTTTTGAGTTACATTCTCCAATAATGCCAATGCATCAGTTTCATCCAAAAAAGTCATCATTTGGAAGTGGTCATAGTACTAATAGCTCCTGCTATTCACAAGGAGAAAAGAGAATTCAGGTGCACGTATTTCGTCATCAGAAATAATGACAAAAAGTAAAATATTTTCAGTTATGGTATGTTATAGCCACTCTACATGAGTATATGAAGTATTAGTCTAATTTTCCTGGATATTTCAGGTCTTCTCATCTCTACCACCTTTCTCTTCCCTTTATTTTACTCTCCCCAGCTATCTGTCCCATACCTTCCAAGTCTTTGGGGTATTTTATGTAGGTTTTGTTTATATCAGAAACTTCTTTCACAAAATGTTTCTTCTTTTTTCCTTTTTTCCAGGAGTTTCAGAGAAAGCATGTATAAATATGTATACATGCATAAATAATGGAGCAGGAAACCTATTTCTTATTCTTTTTTTCTGCTACTTTGAGTCAACATAGTAAGCTAACCAAGGTGAAAATGTTTGTGAAAACTTTTATAGTGAGAATCAGCCTATTTTCTTTGATAAAGCTATTATTTACAAATTAGTAATGCTACGTGAGGTCACATATCAACAGAGAAAAATGCGTGAGTTTTAAGATGTGGAAATAAAACTACTGAATAATATTTTTTGTTCAGTCTTTCTCCAAGTCTTGCTTTGTTTACTTTGGCTAGCTTAAACGCCAAGCTCTTCGGAACATAAAGAACATTTTTGTGATCTATTTTTACAACAAGACACTTATATCAAATAAACCATACTGATATACACTAAACCGAATATAGGAGTGTAAAAGACAAGACTAGATATGAAATAAATACAGTAATATAAAAACTTTGAATAAATTCCAGTAGATATGATATAAATGAATGTGACATAAAAGTAGTTTTGGGACAGAGAAAAAGAGGACACTGCTGGTTTCAGAAGACTACTTAATATTTGTGAAGTGCTTTGAAAACGAATACCCCTTCATACGTATTATGGCTATGGATTACTACTGGAGCCATGTAGCCTCACTCTGAGAATCTGAGGAATCTGAGACAACCTCCAATTCAAAGTCAGAAGAAAGGCATAGATATAAAAAGTATTAAGAATCCTGTATGATACAGAACTCTTATAAGCCATACAGTACCATAAATTTTCTTCATTTCTATAATGACAGTTAAAACAGATTTCCACAGGTGTATTTGTGGGTAAAATTTGTAACAATATCAACCTTCAGTGTAAATATTGGACTTTCTTTTGAATAGTGGGAGGAAGAAATAGTGTTGCTACTATCAGAAACTGATGGCATTTGTAACTTCAAAGTATATTCTTCCCAGTGATATCAAGACACACATTGAACTGAGAACTTCCAGACTAAAAAATTATAAAGGTTTTAGCACCACTTCACAGAGGGGGAAAAAAGTATATAAAGTAATGTACCAATATATTGTCCAGTTCACATGAAATAACTCAGCAGATTCTAATCTGCTAATTTCTGATATCTCAAACTGTAGAACTTTTACATCGAAAAAAGCGGCAACACAATTTTGCCACATAGCCCAAATTTCAGCAACTCAGACAAGTTTGACAACTAAAATTCCCATTAACATAGAAGAGAAAGAAGATTGCAAACAATCTTATTCTCTAGAGTTACTCTTTAACAATCTAATCACACTGCAAAAAAGTAATTTATTAAATAAAAGAATTCCTAGGTATTCGGCCATAAAATCTAAAATGAGAAAACTGCATTATCCTGAAGTGATATGACTCCACCTTCTTGGGTCTACACTTCCACACCTACAGAGAGTGAAGTGGTAAGAGCAGATCCTATAAATCAGTGATTCAACAGCTGCATTCTTCATAGGGAAGAAAAAAGAAAGAGTATTTCCCCTTCCCCACCCCTGTCCCAGCATACAAGGCACAGAAATACATGTTGCAAATTTTAGCAAGATACATACTCTGTGAAGCTACAGCTAGGTTTTCTCTTGATCCAAATCAAGCACGTGAATCCTGTTTCCAAAGCAGTGAAAAACTAAATAAAGACAGTGAAATAGAATCCAGAACAAGGATGGGGGTTTTTTGTTTGGGGTTTTAACATAAAATAAAGAGGAGGGAATAGTTGCTTTATCAGCTTATATTTTATTTATAGTGTGATTGTTTATCATTGGGAGCATTCAGACAGTACTGAATAGCACTAGTGTTCATATGATTTCAAAGAAACTCTACAGACTTCCCCACCTCTTAAGCTGGAAATAATTGGCCCAAGTCTGTCAAGAATAAGTATTTCTTCAGTGACTTCACACCAGTTTGTAGTCACTGTGCATGACTGTTTAGTAGCAATAGTTTCAGTACATGTATACCACAAAGAGCCTAAATCATCAAACTCAGCCAAGATCCATGGTCACTTAGGTAAAAAAGACATTAAACTAGCAAATCATAGCTTCTAAATTTGCAGATAAGTAACATTCCTGAGCACGTAAATGAAATGTTACATGCCCACATCTTCACCTCTTAATGGCTTAAGAGACAGAGCAGAGGTAACTCCTCTTTCATCTTTGCAGAACAGTTATGAGTTTGGCTTCAATCTTGCTTTCCAAAAGAACATAGCACCAGGGAACCAGCATCCCTATATAATAGATATATATGTATATGAGAATCTGCCCCAACCCCCCAGGTGTTTATTACATTGTTTCCTTACACTGTTACTACATCTGACTATATATTCTTTTATCCATCTCTATATTTCCTAATTGTCAAAGCAATCAAAAAGGTTATGTCCCATGTGTTAAAGCTCTCTTTCTCTGTGTGGGCCCATAAAACTGAGCGAAAGCAGGCAGCATCTACTAGAATATCCTCTTTTGCCTGCATCTCCAATGCAGCTACAAAAACAAATCTAAGAGTGCTAATATTTGAGCCCTTCATCATTATGTTCTGCAGCTGGCCAAATCTCACAAGCGTAATTTAATTCATCAAAACCAGTTTCTCCTGGAAAATATTTGACACATTCAATCAAATCGGCTTATGTTCCAGCTACTGAAAAACTATGTTCCTAACACAGATTTTAAACTTTTTTCCTTTTTACTTTCAGTATTTAGCCTTAAATTTACTTAATGGAAAGGAAAAAAGAAATGGGAAGTGAGACTGTGAGAGAAAACAGGTAAGTTTAGGTAATATGTGCTACCGTATTTGACCATGTGAAATGCAAAACAAAAAATTGTTTGTATCAAGTGAGACCAGCTAATCAGCTCTTAGGTCAACAGCTATTTGTGATTAAGTTTAAAAAAACTAACGCAGTCCTTTTCTAATGAGTTTTGAACAAGTGTCACCTGAAATGCATGTATGTGTTTAGGGTGCTAGTATCGAGTTTGCTACTGGTGCCTTAAATTGTATGTATAAGTGAGCAAATCCTCCCACCTACCACTTCAAACACACCACCTCCCCCGTTCGTGTTTTCTCACTTCTGTTTCCAATTCAACTTCTTTTCGCTACAGTGAATACATACTTCTGTTGATCTTATGGTCGGCTGGATTCATCGACGGGTACTTACCTCAGTAAAAGTTTCTTAAAAACCTAAGACTGTAAATCCATGTTTAAGAGGAAAAACTTTTGCGGGCAAACTGTTTCTACAGACCTTTAACCTGTAGGAAAAAATAATTTCTGGCTGCAAAATTTTATAACTTTGGCAAGTACAAGCTCTAACTACATGGCCAGCAATATAAACTATAGAAGTAGGAGTGAATTTATCACCTAGGTCAAAAATTACATTGCTAAGTAATTTAATAATTTTACTGTAAACCAGCCTATTAAAATTTAGCAGGAAGTGTAAATATTGTATCTTGTATATAAGCAAAGGTTTCAAAAAAAAAAATGTTCAGCACAGAGCTAATCAAAATCACTCAACAGTTATAGCTAAAACTGAACCGGAGCATACACAGCACATCTGTACATTTACAAGCACAAGTTCCCCAGATGTTATAAATTACTATCTTTACCAGTTGCCTCCTAAAAGTGTTGACTTAAAGAAAATGCAGTGAACAGTGGAGATGTTCACAGCAGGAATTGTCAACAGAACTAACTTCAACAGTAAAAGATCTGTTGATATGTGTATGATCTAAAGGGTAAATGTCACAGAGCTATTACTGCTTGGGTGTATTACAGGGACATTACTTTCAGCTGTACTTGATGATAGAGTTACAGAAAGTTCTACTACCTCATTTACAATACATTTACTCAAGTTCAGCTATGTGCAACAGGCAACAAAGCATCATAAGCTAGTTCCTAGGAGTTTGGCTTTTTTTTTTTTTTTTAAAAAAAAAAAGGGAAAGAAATAAAAAAAAGGCGAACACCAAACCGTGAGTCATTTTAAATCATCAGACAACTCAGGATGATACTGGAGATCTGATAGCTTCAAATGGTTGTACAGAAAGTCATGTTAAAAAAGGATACATCAAATTCCAAACTTTATTTAGAGGAGACAAGAAAGAAGGAGAAAACCAGTTAATGACACAGCACTCTAGAAGGCAGTTCAGCATTACCAACACCATTTATTTATTGCCCGCACAGCTTGAGCCCGTCCCGTTGGTGGCGGAAAGGTGCACCAGAGAGCTCCATCAGTTCTGCTACCACTGACATTTCTCAAACCGCCGCACGCAGCAGCATGCAATTTACACCGGGGAAAGCCCAGCTTCCCCAGCTCGACCCGAACGCCAGCAGGAGTTTCCAAACTGAGAACAAAAACAAAACAAAACAAAAAGAAGGGGGGAAAAAAAGGAGAAAAAGAAAAGAAACAAACCCAAAGTCTCGTGGATTTTTTAAAGCAACGTCAGGGCTGTGATGTGCACGGAGCGGTTCTGCCCGTTCCGGAGCGGCGGGCACGGCCGCGCCGCGGGGTCCCCAAGAGCTTCGCGTCTCCTCCGCACCCCTTTCCTCCGGGACACCCCCCGCCCCGCGCCAGGTGCGCGCTGCCCCGCGGGCCGTACTCACAGGGACACGGTGCGGTTGGGCAGCACGGCGGGCTGCAAAGTTTCCACCAAGTCACCGCCGCTGCAGACCACTTTGATGCGGAGGGCCGGGCGGCCGGGCCCCTTGGCGCGCTCGGCAGCGCAGAGGCAGCGGTCCACGATGAGGTCGGGGCAGTTCCTGCTGCCCCCGCACAGCCCCAGCGCGGCGGCCAGCAGGCAGAGGCGGGGGCACAGCCCGCGCATGCTGAGCCCGCGACCGACCCGCCGGCTGCCGCGCCGCGNGGCGGTGCTGGGCGGACCCCGCGGCGCGCAGAGGGCTCTGCCCCCCTCCCGTCGGCGCTCACCAGGAGCGCCCCACCCGGGGCTGCCCCACCCGGGGGTCCGGCGGCCGCAGCCCCGGGAGCGCCCCGTGCGCGGCTCCTGCGCCGCGGGGCCGTCAGTCCGCCGGGGGGTGCGGGAGCTGGGGGGGAAAGCGGACAGATGTGCCAAGGACGCGCTGCAGCCCAGAACGGCGCGACCAGCCCGGGCACGGGGCGGACAGTGAGGAGCACGAAAAATTGTGAGGGTCGGGAATCTAGTTTTGAAAATAGCCACCTTTGCTACCGCTCTTCGGAAGCCTGTGTGCGAAGTGCGGTTTGCACCTATGGCGGTGGCAAAGAAGCTTCAGGGCATGGGCAAAAGTCAGTGTAGACCGAGAGGCAGGACACTCCAGCCACTACCAGCGGTGAGGGTTCGTGGAATTAGTTGCCTTCAGACACTTCAGATAATGCTGTGGACATGACCTAAATCAAAGGTTTGATTAGTAGTCAAAGGCTGACTTCATCATTCAGGTCAACGAGCACATTTTTTTTTCTGATTGTATTTGTCTGTCATTTATGGCCCTCTGTGGCTTTGGAGTACTCTCAGTAGTATTTTGTGATATGACTAGTAACTCCTAGAGTATATTTTCAGCATCATCTGCAAGCTACCCTATTTTTTTGATGAAAGTGAACAAAGAAAATTCCAATTTGTAACAGTCACTTTAGTTTTTAATGGCCTTTTTACTGAGAAGGCAGGTTCCTTGACTTCTGTTACTCAATGGAGACTACAACACAGACTTTCTTTGCAGGATCTAGGCCAAAGTTAGTAATAGTCAGACATAGCTGTAAAGCTATTTTAAGAAATTACTTGGGTTTTATAAAACAATATTATATTATAGTCCCTTGTGGAAGATTTGTCTTGCACATTTACAATGCCTGCTATCACTGTGTTCTAATACCTAATTGGAGCCTTTAGGCACTATGTTATTAATAAGTGATAGAATGGGTAGTGCCCTTGTGAAATTCAAAGCTAATAGAAACTTTCTTAGGAACAATCTTTTTCTGTACAGTTGTTGATTTAAAGAATCATAAATATTACAGCCTCTGCTCTTTTATTTTTAAAAGCAAAGTTGTGTAAGGCTTACTGGCGGGCAGCAAAATGGACTGTATTTCATGAGACCACTCAGAACTGCTACGGTTGTATGGTGTTCTTTATCATAAACCCTAGGTAGTACTTAAATTTGCAAATGCTTTTTTAGCTTTGAAAAATTCTCTCATCCACACTGTTTTTGAAAACACTAGTAAAGAATGTACATTAATTGAAATGTAACAGATTTCATTCAGGGTTAACCTTGTTGAGGAGAAATACAATTTTTCAGTGAAACTCAACCCTTAAACATGTGCTAGCAAAATTTTAACATTTTTTTCCTAATTCACTGATAACTGCAAGGTTTTTTAAAATATTTTATTAAGGAATAAGAAGGTTTACAGCCATACTGAAGCCATCTATCAAATTCTACAGTAAAGATAGAAAAGGAGTTATTCAAATATTACAGGCGAAAAATAAGCATAAACTCCCCTCCACTTCCCATTGTATCTCATCTTTTTTTCTTGCCTTATTATAAATAAAGACACAAAAAGCTCAGCCATCTTCCCATTTCTTCACTGTCAACTACAAATATTAAGGAAGTCAAATTTTTATGATGATTTAAAAGAACAGATGATGATTCCTGCCCTGAGATCTCACAGTCTAAACAGGTCCAATTGAAAAAAGGACCTGAGGACCGACAGAGCTTGATGCTGCTTCAGTTATCACAAGCCCAGCACAGCAGAACATTTAATGCTGACAGTTACTAGTCATATTCCCAAACTTTGGAAGATGCAACTTCAACCCACTCATGATATACAAACAAGTAAATTTCTCATGTTTTGGGAAGGCAGTAATCCCAGATTCCCATGTAATAGGGGAAGAAAAAAAGTTGAGGCATTTTGAATTGAAAAGCAGCCAACATTACACTGAGTTTGGGTTGCAAAACTGCCAGTTTTAGAAAAAATGTGGGCCTACAGCATGAGTGCCTTTTGACACTTTATGTTTGGACACGGATTAGCAAATGATAGGCCATGAGCTCCTTAGCTGGGTTTTGTTGTGTACAAAGAGAATTATGAGATTATTGTGTATGTTGAAGTCAAAGATACTTGGAGAATTTTTGTGTCTGTGATGTTAAATAGAACTGAAGTGAGGGTTTTTTAATTCATAGTTGACCTTGGACCCTTCAATTTCTCTTAAATCTTTCTATCCTTACAGTTTTCTCTCTTGGTTTGGTCAGCAACCAGAATGTGGTGTGTGCTGATCTACTTTTTCACTTCAAGTCAAACAGATCTTAAGAAATACTTGAGGAGTCCTAGAATACCGAGTCACTTCTTGGCCGACAGAAGCAAGACCAGATATTCACTTGAAACATGAAATATTTTCTAATTATAATATTTATTTCCAGTTAAATTCTTGCTTTAGCTATTTTTTTAAATAACTGAGGGATAAATTTTCTTAGATCAAGAAAGTAAGAAAATTGCTAGATATGACTATTTATATTTTTATTTTCAAGCATCAAAAGTCTTAAAGCTTTTTTAATAAGTCTGTCCATGTGTGCACACACCATGACCCTATAACATCACTTAAGAGGGAAATTTTATCCTGTGGCTGAATATGCAAGTAGTAAAAAGGAATGTAAATTAATTTAGGAAGATAATCCTAAAAGGGTTAAAGCCTGAATGAACATGAACAATATAAAAAGGAATTAAAGGATAGAGATACTGGTGATTCATTGAACTACAGGTTTACATTTTATTTAGATCATGTTCTGAAGCACAAAACAGCAGCAGCACCTACTTAGCATCACAGGACATTACACAGCAATTAAGTACAAGAATGTGTTATACAATAATAGGAAATATGGGAAGGCAGAATGTAAATAAGTGAATTTGAATTTTGTCAGGATTTCAAAATTGCATGTTAGTATTGGAACAGAGCCATGGAAACTTTAATAACCACAAACAGGTTTTGGTCATGGCTTTTGTTTTATTCCTTATCCAGAAGTTGGCACTCTATCAGCTCTCTAATTCCTTGAACATTGACTCTTTATTGACAGTAGTAAAACAGTGAACCATTTAGCCCATTTCCTCCAGCACCTCAGTCTCCCAACACTTTCATCCTTTCATGACCATGTCTCATGCTACTCATCAGATCAGTATAGCACCATGTTATGTCTGTAAGCCTTTGCAATGCAGTGATTAAAAAAACAAGCCTAGAAATGATTTGGCCTAGAAAAAGGATAGGTAAAAGTAACTGGGAGCAAAACAATACAGAGTAGGTTTCCACTGGGACACTTGGAATTCTATAAAAAGACTTTGTTCAAAAGGTGATAGAGGAAAAAAACCAGAATGGATAATAATATGCAGTAAAACATTCATGTGGAAAGGACACAAGAATTTTTATGTTCACAGATAGTGAACTAATACATCAGTATTAGAAGTGGGATAGTCGTGGTCCATAAAGAGCTCATGTATGATACTGGTGATACCAAAACACAGATAATAAAACAACTAAAGCAAAGTTATTCAGAATTGTTACCCATAGGATAATTGGATGAAACTGAGTGCAGAAACAGATTCTCAGCAAAATGATCCTGAAGTTATTTAATGGACCGAGTAATCTTTTAAGGAAATGCGGAAACTGAGTCGTTCATGACTGGAGTAATCAGAGCAGGGAATCATGTACCAGGGAAACAATGCTGTGTTAGAAAGAACTGACAAAACAGGATTTCCATTTCTGCTATTCTGCATCAGCACAATCAGAAACACCTCTGTATTGTTTTTATGTTAACAAATTATAATGTAACAAACCTTCAATCAAATATCACTGCATTGCTTCCCTTCTGCTTATGTTTTTGCATCATATTCACATTTATGTATTGTGTCTGAAATCAAAATGGGTTTCCCAAAAGTTGCATGGAACTTTTCATTGAAATAAGAAGGTCCTTGAAGTTAGAGGCCTCATAAAAAAATGTGGCTTTATTTGCTCTGCAGCAGAGACTGATGTAAAATTCTGTTGGAAACTGAGAATATTGCTCTGAAATTATACACAACTAATAATAAGCTATCAGTAGGGAGTGGATCAATTATCACTAAACTATCAACAGGGAAATAAATAACATTTGAATGAAAAAAATCCTAGTGTTTGTTATTTCTCAATGCTGAGCCAAGTAATTCTCCAATGAATACTTCACTTATTGCCAAATAATACAAAGTACCTTCCCCCCCAAAAAAATTCATACCTCCATGGGAGTACAGGTCAGTGTAAATTTCTGATGACCAGCAAATGCAAATCCAACTGTTGCCAAGTCCCTCAGCTGTCTCAGAGGACAGATTGCAATTGTGCAGAAATACTGTTAATGGCCTTCATCTCTTCGTGCTGTTTTATTTACTCGTGCAGTAGCAGAATAACAACACTTTTACATAGTCAGCCAAAGGAAAAGCAGCTTTTTTTAAAATTTGTGCCTTCTGAGGTCTCACAAAGGGTAAGGTTCAAACTGCAGAACTGCACTGAAAATTGAAATGCTGTCCTGCAGAAGTCACAGCAGAAAATGCAGAGGGGATAGCAACTGTCCCACTGATCCAGGCATCTATTCTTGCAGGAATGAAAGGCTTTCAAGAGAGTCCGTCCTCTTACTCACACGCATGGTTCTGAGATACACTGGGAGAACATATTTTTGGATGTTAATGTACACGTGCCAGCGATTCTCAGTGCTTTTCATTCCTAAGACACATGAGAATTCTGACTGATTTACCAGCATGCCTTGCATCAGAAAAAAGAGGGAAGAAAAACACAGAAAAACCTAGCAACCTGAAAATGGGGTATTTTTCAGGTAAAGAGATATTTCAAGTTTTATTTTCCTGTAATAGAAAAATAATTTTTCTATTATCTCCCTGCACTAGGAAGGTCAAATGAATATTCTCCACATCTTCCTGAATTATGAAGATCTCTTAACGCCCTGCTTTGTGCTTCTAGAGATGGCAGGTCGGTCACTCTCTTCATTGTAGACGAGACAAAATGATAACTGGATTTTCTAAAGTCATGAAGATAACAAGGGTCAGACAAACAGCAAAAGCAACACATATATGTGCCCATGGCACAGGGGTTGGAACTAGATGGTCTTTCATGTCTCTTCCAACCATTCTATGATTCTATGATTCTGAAACTTCATTAATGGACTTTAAACACTTTATAGTAGTTGTTAACAAAGTTTTGGAGCACGGTCAAAAAATGTCGTAATGATTTCTGTCTGATGGAAGATCTGGACATCACCTGGTCCAAGCTTCAAAATAAAACAGTTTCAAAAGTACATTTGGTTACTCAGGGCTTGTCCGGTGACATTTTGAATCACTATGCAGGATATTTCCCTTTAGTTTTTTGGCCATCTTTGCTGAAAAGAACTTTTTTCCCCTTTGGCCTTAGAATGATTTCCCTTGTTGCAGATTGTATCTATCCCCTCGTTTTTTGCTGACTACCTCTGAAAAGACTCTAGCTGCCATCTGCTCTTGAACTACCCATGAGACAATTGAAGACAGCATTAAGATCCTCCCTTTGCCCCCTCTTCTCCACGCAGAACAAACCCCACTCTCTTCTTTATGTTTCAGGTGCTCCAGGCCCCCAGCAATCTCACTGATGTTTCAACAAGGTAAAACCACTTTATCAATGTGTTTTTCTGTATGGCTGTACTATCTTGTGACAGTATATGAATGGTGCAAAATAAAAGAAGTTATTGCTCTATTATTTCCCTTCTTAATCAACTTAATGGCAAGGATATTCAGCAAGCTGATGGGTTACTTTCTGTAATTCATCCAGTGAAGTAAAATGACATATTAACCTAAGCTGTACTGCACTGCTTGCAAGCCTATTCTCCTAGAGAAGAAAAAAAAAAAAAAAAGGAAAATAAAGGTAAAATTTATATGCTGAAAGACAATGATTAAAATGATCTCATTATACAATAGATGATTAAAATAGAAAAATGTTACATTGCCTTTTGCATTTTGTTCCTATCACTCACTTATGTGGAATTGGAATTATTAATTGGAAGGCCAACAGTAGTCTGATAGATTCCATGAATAGCTAGTGATTCTAATTACTTACTAACTTGTATTTAAATGGCCAATTAAAAACACAGCGGGAAAAAAATTCAGACTAAATGAGAATTTTTATTTATTTTTATATATATATATATATATATATGAACAGAGAATTTAAAAATAAGCTATATTATGACTTGAACCAATTTTGTAGAGGATTTAAGTAAAGTCATTTTTTGTGGCAAAGGTAGAAAGCCCATTGGTAGAAGTTCTAACATGAAGAGCCAACAAATCCAATTACTGCTAACAGTTATGCAACAATTCTGCTAATATCATTAGTCCTTCAGTTCAACTAAATTCTTATACACTTCCATCTTTTTTCTAAATTCCTTCTGTCAGATCATATTTTTGTCCCTGTTGCTGCCTTACAAGCAGAAAGTCACATCTATTATCTTCTGGCTCCATATTCCCATTTTCATTTCACTTCCCACTTCAAGCCACTTAAAATTGTGTAAGTCACTATTACATATTATTACTTTCAAAGTCCTTTGAAAACTTCGTGTCTACCTCTAACTTAAAGGTGTTTTACGAACTGACCTTCTCTTTTGTGAAGTAATGCCTTCTTCCCTCTGTTTACAATGTCTTTTAGATTTCTCAGTAATCCTGGAGTTTGCTTTTATGATTTCCATTCATTCTTAGTTGCCATCCTGATTTTTAAGAGGCATTTTGTCCTCTTATATCATTTGTCTTGGTACTCTGTCAAGGAAAAACTTTCAATGTTAAATTGAAGTGCTATTTAACTACAGCAACAGAAGCAAATGCCAATAAAGAAAATACTTAAAAGAAGTAGAATTACAGGAAGGGAAAATAAAAATCATATGTATTTGCAAATCTTCATTGCTGTTAAGTGTAGCAGAAATGATTCGCAAAAACATTATCACTTTTAAAGGGCCTCACCTACTTCTGAATCTTATGGTGTCAGGACTAGATATTGAAAATGTAGCTGTTACCTCAAAACTCAGAAATGCTCCAAAAAGCCTATTGTGAAAAAAAAAAAAAAATCCTTCTAAAGCTATTATTGTTTTTCCTTTTCTTATAATATTTCCTAACCTCCTCTCTTAATATGCAACCACAATTGCAATACTGAATCACACGCCAGAATGGCAGCAATTGGTATGTATGTGGTGTTAATTAGGTTAGGAGACATTCCTCACCAGATGGATATGGATTTTTGTGAATACATAATGGCCCTTTAAGAAGCTTAACAGAAAAGTATGAAATCTTTTACAAACAGCATTCCAAAGGAGGGCTGCCAAAAGCAAGTGCTCATAAATAGCCCTGATAGTTGGAGCTGTATTCCTGCACCCATCTCTGCAACAGATCCCGGCTGCTGGCCATGCATCATGGATTAGCTGCCTGATCTGAGCTGATCCTTAAGTTGCCCTCATCTTCTACCAAACACCAGAAATTTAGGATTGTCCTCTTTGCCAGAGCTTCAGCGTTTGTTAGTCACTGAACATGGCTTTCCACTTTCCACACGCAAGTTGATTTTTAGATCCTGCAGTTGTTACAGAAGCAGCTACAGGCTGGTGAAAAGACCCGGGCCCACCATGCTGTACACGCCTTCTTGAGGCACAGTAGCTCCTTTCCCCAAACCGAAAAAAAAGGGAAGAAGACATGAAATCCAGCAGAACAAAGGTAACTCAAGAAACATGATAGAGGCACCTCAATTTCTTGTTCTTATGATCTTATGTTGTAATGGCTGTTTTGATGAGACTCTGGTGAAGATCCATCTACATAATACTATTTGTTATCTGTTTTCTTTATCTACATTTTCAAAAACATGTGTATGGCATATGTTTCTCATCGTTGACTATGACCTTTGTTTATTTATAGTTTTAAAACCTCTGACTACTGCCAGACACTATTAAAAATAAACATTTTTAATTGTTTTCATGTTTTTTCCTCCCCTCCCCTTTCCACCCAAGTCTGACAGGATGAAACATTGTTTTTGCTTGAGATATATCTACTTCTGCTGTAAGAAGAAAGAGGACTAGAAGGAAGTTGTATACATGCTATCAGGATAGTTTTATATTCAAAAGTCTGGAAACAAAGCAAATGTGATCTCCCAGGCCTCTCTTTAACATAAATCTCCTCATTCCCAAGCTCTACCTTCAGCTGAGGGTGTAGAAATGAGTACTGAATTGTTCTTTTGCCTTTAGCACAGCCAAAGTTAGTTCTTTCTTCCCTGGAACACAGCCTCAATATGAGAGGCTGTCTTAATTTCCCATACATACAAATAGCTAGACTGTTCAATCCAGGGTGGGTTTTGGTTTCCACAGGAATACAAAAAGCCTTCTGCATCCAAAATTTGTTGGTTTTGCATCCCTGCAAAGGGATACAAAATGTAAGAGAAAAGTTAAACCGCACGTTTTCCCAGTCTTTCGGATCAGCTGGGCTTTGTGCTCCATTGCTCACATCAGTCTTTTCTGTGAACTTGATTCTGGGGTACAAAGCCATGTTCAGGAAACTGGGAAACCTTCTCGGCACCACGGATTTTACTGCATGAAGTCCATCACTTTAATAGCATCGAAGAGCCTGAATCTCATAGACAGTATGGTGGGGCAAGGAGAGAAATACATAAATTAAAGGTGCTTCTTACTCTCCTGCAATGCTATCTACAATTCTTGGTGTACCTCCCAGAAGAAGTACTTTTTTTGAAACTTGATATATCTCCTTCTCTGAAGTAGTCTTCTACTTTATTTCTCAGTCAATAACAGTGAGGAATGTTTTAGAGAAGCTGAATCAAGAACTGATTTAGCTGAATCAGTTTCCTATTTTGAAGGCACAAGGAACCCCAAACAGAGTTGAGGCCCTTCAGCAGGTGCAGTTTTTGCCAAGCAGTACAGAAGCAGCATCACATAACATGCTCTGAAGAAAAAAACGAAGAACTCAAAAGAACTTTCTCATCTTTTGTGGAAAGGAAAAAAAAAAAGAAAAAAGGATGCTGATGACCCTCATCCTCCACCCCTGTGAGGGTTCCCAGCTCTTCCTTCTCCTTTCATTGTCATGGCGAGCTAAAATATCTTCTCTGTGAAAGTACCAAGTGAAGCAAAAACAGACATACAACCGGCATATTTAGGGACAGCCTGTCAGATGGTGAAGCAGTATAGACCTGATGAAAAAAGGCTACTAAAATGCTTCTTCTCTGGAAAGATTACTTTCATTCTTCCCAGACAAAGAGGGCATACAATTATTCTCAACTCTAAGTGGAAAATAATCGTGAGTGTATGTGTCTGTCCAGGGAAGTGGGGGGATTCAAAGAAGTGGTGTATGGAAGTTCTTGCATTCTTCCTGATATGGCTGGGGAGCAGACAGAAAACAGGGAGGGGACAGTTAAAGAGAGTGATGACATGTTGTTCTTTGCCCAGTTTTTGTTTTGTTTGGATGATTACTAGTCCATTAACACAAATTCGTTTTAAGTATATTCATTTATTATCTTGTTCCTTTACTGCTTTTTATGTTAAATCCCTTCATACAAGAGGCTGTGAGTGGAATTCCTGCTCTCTCCTCTGTGTTCAGCTAGATGACAGAAGTGAAATCAGCCTTCTCAGGTAGGAAAGTCAAAGTCCATAGCCTAAGTTAGTGGTCCATGATCCAGAGGTGTGTTCTTTCTTCCAGTCTCAACATGTGGCATTGTACCACCTGCTGCATGGCCAAAGTAGCAGTGAGAGCCTTATTCCCTCCAGGGACAGCAGTTACGCTGTGTCGATGGACCCGGATTTGTCTTTGCTGACTGAAAAGCTAGTCATGCCTCAATAGGAAGAATGATGGAAAATTTGACTGCAGAAATTTCCAGCCTATGGTAACCTCAGTGCCATTGTGCTTCGGAACTGCTTCTATGTCGAGATAACAGAAAAGCTCTGAATTTCCAGAGAAACTGCAAAAGTCAGGCACCTCCATCTGCTGATGCTACCACTCACACTTCCTGTCTCAAATGCACTGAATGGATGTTCTGGATCACATACAGCTGGTGAACCAGTGCAGCTCAATGCCGCCTCCTGATTCCCTGTTTATAGATGACTAAAATTCTGCTTTTTCTCCTTACTATACCATCATTTTAGAAATAATAATTTACAATCCCAATTCATAGTCCAGAATTACTACTGCATTTTTAAATCACTTAGGCAAATAAAATATTTAAAAGTTGATATAACTCAAATTAATGAGTATTTCCACTGAACTTACAATAACCAGGATTTCACCCACTAAGTCTTGCCAAAATAGCAGAACACTTCTTAGTAATCAGAGACTTCACTGATGCCCTGACAGCCTGGTCTTCTGCATAGGAGAGATCCCAGAATTATGTCCTGACTAGAAATAAAATATAGAGAACCATTCATAAAAATAGATAACCAACTTTGACATGAATCTTTGGTATTAGAAATCTACTGTAGTCTTTACTAAAATCAGCTTAAAAGTTAATTACCATCATTTCTATATAATCTGTACCTTGTATTTATGAGAATTTGCTTAGCACATAACTGCAGAAATATTTGTGATAAATTGGAAAAAAAAATCTTTATCCTAAAGATGGTAAGTTAAATGGATTGCACTTTTTGAGTTTTTGTTTTAAGGTTTGCATCCTCTTGTCATTCTTGCAATTGCTGTCTGACCCTTTCAACATTTTCCTATAGGGATTTGGAACCTTAAATTCAGGCAGGTACACACAAGCTAATACCGCTCCTCCCTGAAACCACACTTTTCTCATAACTTTTGTGCATGTTTGTAAGCAGAAATAAATCTTGGGGGAAAAAAAAAAACAAAAAACCACAACCCCAAACCACTAGAAAAGCCCCTGAAAGCTTAAACCAAAATTAGACTGTTGTAAAGGTACTTCATTGTGCTTTAATGAACAAGGTAGGCGAATGCTACTTTAGCTCACCATATCAAAACAGATATTGGGTTACATTAAATGGTATACTCTGGAAAAGATACCAAGTAGAACAAGAAAGAAAGGGGTTCAAAAGTTTTAAAATAAGATTTAAAATAAGCAGCTTTAAAATAAGATTTTTCTTTTAAACCAAAATCTGATATTTCTTTGATACTTCCCTTGCAGTTAGGATTATATAACAGAATTAAATAATTAGATGCCCAGCGTCTGTGTGTGCTTGGGGAGTGACCTAATATTTGTCAGAAGCCTTAGAAAGTAACATTGGATGTATAATATTTCAATTCTCATTAGTTGCAAATAAATCAAATAATTACGAACAGCTCTGACTCTTCTTGTAAACAACATAGAAGTTACACATACTGATTTTTAGAGGCAGGGTAAAAGTTCTCCCACTTTATTTATAGAGGTGGAGAGAGACAAGGATATCCTTTGGACTACTGCAGCTCAAAACTCAGAAAGAGTTTCCTGCTTCCAACTGTGTCACTAGGAAACAGGAAAAGCAAAAAAGAATATTTACCAAAAAATATTCATCTAGTTTGTATATGTTATATCAAACTGCTATTACTACTGGCCATGAGAAAAAAAGCTTAACATCTAGTCTTTCTTGACTTTAGGCTATGTATTATCATAGATTTACACTTCTGAAATTATAGTTAACAGCAGAGTTCCTCTGTGTTCAGAGCACATTTATAGGCTAGAAATAGCTATTGCCAGAGGAAATAAGCAAGAAGGTCAGGGGACAAGCAAATTGAAAACAAACCCAAAATAACCCAAGGATGTACTGCTTTGATAAATATAAACTTATTATCAATGTTGGTCTTGTAAAAAGGATGTCTGTATTGGATCAATAATATATTTATTGAAACTTACAGGAATCCATGAGGTATTTATTTTAATGTGAAATGCAGGCCTGAAATCCGTCAAGGTGACAAGGAGACTTAATAATGCATTCCCCACCCCCCAATGTGTGTTAATCCTGATTAATCCAAATTTGAATGATACTTTACAGCCTGAATTTTTAAAGTTGTTACCACAACACACAGAAAATCCTTAGCACAGCTGCCAAATTGATCTAATCCTTCACTTTAAGTAAAACAAAATAGTAGTAGTATTCAATGTTTTCTTCTGCTACAGGAAAAGAACCTCCTAGCTATCTTTTTCTGAAGATCCACAATTACATTAAGGCACACTAGAAGTGTCACCCACTTGCTTGTCTTTCAGCACAGGTCATGAAAGGGATATCAGATGGTTTTCAGATGCCATTTTATTATGCCATTCCAGAAGGTACCACAATATAAGTCCCCCTGGATGTAGGTGAACTCAGTCCATACACAGTTGGAAGACAAGTCTTATTAGTTGTACGAACCTGCAGTTTTCTTAAACAAAACGAACAAAAAACAAACAAATACAAAACCATCACAAAAACCAACAAAACCCACGAACCCTCCCTGCAAAATACCATGACACAGAATAAAAAACTCCCTCACCCCACGAAAAAAAAATCATTTGAAGGATATCAGGTGTTAGCAAAAAATAAATTTAAAAACTGCTGCTAAGCTGAGGCCTGATCTGGAAGCTTCATAGAAAGTTTGAAAAAGTCATTATGCAGACACATGTCAGTGTGAGAGCAGCTTGCTTGTATTTCCAATTTAAGAGACTGCAAGGATGTCACATAAGCTCATCTCAAGTGGGACTGCTCGACTGAGACTGAGTTAGAATTTTACAGCTTTCTTGCAGTCTTCAGTTCGTTCTCTCTAGAGGTCTAACCTTTCACATTTCACACAGGTCTTCAAAGGCTTGTTAATGCTGTCAATACTTGAACCAAATTTAATGCAAAGGGTTGATTCTCCTGTCCAGGCTTTCAGTATGGTAAAGTATGTTCTAAAATAAGTGACCCAAACTTCTTTGAATGGAACAAGTAAACAGTACTTCCTAATCAGGGCATAATAGATAGAAAATAGTTTTGTTTGGCATTTATACTTGCTTGATCCATAAGTAAACTAATGGTTTACTTATGAATGAATACTGATCATGAATAAGTTCAAAAATTGTGTGGCTAAGATCTGCTACAATAACTGTTGGTCTTAAAAAAAAAAAAAAAGATATATTTTTTAATAATCTTTTCTATAATTTTGTAATCTGTACTGTCCATTTCCCCCCTAAGTCTAAATACTTCCATATTTCTATATGGTTTAAGCATTAGGAATGCATTTGGAAGCCAATTTTCTTGTTTTTATTTCCATAGCAAAAAAAAAAGTCTACCATTTTTAAAGGGTACAACTTCAATGTGTTATTTTCCTCTTGTACAATGGGTGTTCTTACTGAAGTAAGAAATCAAGACAGCGGTGATATTGCTGGTATACCAATAGCCTGACATGGAATAAACTCTAGAGCAGAGTTGTGTCTTCAAAGAATGTGCACTTGAAAGGCAGGATCTGCACTGGCAGAGGCAGGATGGCCCTGGTTGGGCTCCCTGTGCTTCAGCAGATTTGCACTGAAATGCAGGTTGTCCTCCTGGGCTTTTTCAACCTATTTCCCAACATGAATCAAAATATCCAGAGTACCTAAGAATTTTCTTTAAGTGTACCAAGAGAGGTTCAGAATTTAATACACTTCTGCAGAAGGCTATGGGTGTATTTCCCCACACTTGGGGACGGATTAAAGAGTAAAGTTTAAAATTAATCCAGCACTCAAAAGTAGGTGAAATAAAATGAGAGGAATTTTAAAACTAGCGTATGTTCCCTCAGTGTTCCTGAACTAGTTACAATAGCAACAATAAAATCATCATTTCTATGATCATTTGGAGGAAAAGGTCCATAGGCTTTTTCCCTTTAATCTACATAACATGAGCTATCAGTTTTTACCTCACCTCACATCATTTGAATAAAATTTGGTTTTATATTATTTTAAAATTGTGGCCTTGAGAACAGCAGGCATATACCAACACACACTCACGAGAGTCATCATTATAGCAGAAGCTTTGTTTTAAGTAGCAAAATTCTGCAGGCTGGTTATGCAAGTTGGAGACTCCTGTTCATAATTTCTCCACAGGATTACCCAGAAACTGACTTAGAGAGGTCCAGACAGCCCTAGCACATTTAAGATTCAGGCAGTAACTTTTCTTAAGTTCCTATCTATCTAATGTCCCAAGGCAGCCTGGTGTTCTGCTGGTTATCAGAAATTTCTTTTAGAGAACAGAATAAAAAAGTCAACACTGTGAAAACCACAAAGAAGCAAATGGAAGTGAGTGCTCACAGACCTCTCAATGGGAATTAAAATAAATGCTCCTTGTCATTCGACTTACAACAAGGACTTAAAGACTGGAAGTAAATCAGAAAGAAAAGCTTGTCCTTCGCCTATCTTTTTACTTATCTGCTCCTCGCCAAAATGAATCATTTCTGAGTATCTAAATTGGTCTGAAGAGAGAAAATATTTATAATACATGTGGTGTTTATAATAAAATAGGATCACTGAATATTTAAACATATAAATCACAAATGCACTGTAACTGCAACACACATGGCCTCCCATACTAATATCCAGAGACTTCATCAGTAGGGTGACAAGTAGGATAAGGGAGATTTCTGCTGCCCTATCCCATTTACTTACTAATGCAAACAACATTGGACAGCTGACTCTTGTTTTATTCTACTAGTAAGTAGCTTCATAAGTCCACTAGCTACACAGAGATCATCATTTTAGAATAGATTACATTAAAAAGAGTTATTTTGAAGGATCCAATTTTTCACCTTTTTTTTTTTTTAGTAAAGTAACCTTTTAAAGAAACTCAAATCAAGATTATTCAAAAACACCAGCAAGACCAAAATCTAGCCATTGTAATTTTAGCTCACAATACCCTTCTCTATTATACTACTAGCACTACTCTTCCTTGAGTTTGTGCAAGATATAAAAAGAGAAAGGTTTTTGGTACCAGGTAAAAGTAGTTAACTGTTAGTGTAAGAAATTAAATTTTATTCCAAAAAAAATACGGGACTGCTGATCAGCTGGAGTTCATGCAGTTGCAGAATCACTGGGAAATCCAAAACAATCTGACTAAGCTGTTTTCTCCAACTTGTTAACTACTTTCCATATCACCCAGAGGATGTATGCAATAGTAACAAACCAGTGTTCATTTTCCAGGCCAGACTATCAACATTAACACATAAAATATCATAACCACAGAGTATCATAACACATAAAATACCATAACTACAGAATTCTTAACACTCTGTAAATACATCAGCTTCAGAGAAATGATATTCTACTTCAGGATATTATTATGAAAATACTACACCAAGAAATAACTGGTCAGTGTGTGAGGTTCCATGCCAAAGGCTTCCTGGAACAGGTTAAGGGACTTGTTAACGAAGTGTAGGATGCAGAAATTACTTTGGGGGACCCATATTCAGATATTTTACAGTTAAATTTATTAACACACCACAACAGGATTTGAAAAGCTGCAGTCTGTCCCTAGCTTATGAGGAAAGCTTGCCACAGAGCCTTCTGTATCTATTAATCAGTTCTCTTAGAGCTAACATTCCTGTTAAGTGCTTTGCAATTCACTAGTAAAAATATAAAAAATATATAGAAATATATAAAATAGTTAATTCTCTTACATACTTTATGATTTTAGTGCTATTCCTTCTTCTAGTTTGAAAATCAAAGTTCTGATTGATCTCACCAGAAGCAGGATCAAGGCTTCTTGTAACAGTTTTGGTAAGCTAAGGATTTTCCTGACACCCAGGTAAAAGTTTGCAGTGGAGTTGAGATAGGCCAGATCCTTGTTTGTCAATGGGTCTTACTACACAAGTTGTATGATTAAAGCTGATGGATGGGGGGGTGGAGGGTGGGCGTAGATTTGTTCTGTTTAATTTTTTTTAAACACATTGTTCTCTAGCTGTAAAAGATTCACAGAGTTTAACTTTAGCAATCCAGTGTCAACCCTCTGTAGGGGTAGCAACTATTTAAACTACTCTCCTTTAATGTTCTGAAAACCACTCTTTTATATGTTGTTGGCCTGCTAACCCAAACTTCTTTTAAAGTGTATCAAATGATGTCAGAAGTAGGCAGTGGTACTTTATTGTAGCTGTTTTAATTTCTCAGGCTTTATTCTGTCATTTAGTAATCAGCTGCAAGACTTGTACAAATTACAACTTGTCCTATACTGCAAAAATGCCAATACATTCCTTAATTTTGGTCCAGTGTTTGCATTATAGTCTGAGAAATATTCTAGCTCAGTTATCGAGGATGTCTGCCTGGAACCACTACTTTCCTTCTGTGGTCTAAGTAAGTCCATTTTGCTTCTAGGTGACAAAAACTGTAACTTTTCAAGAAATAAAGCCTACTTATAAATTAGTTTGGTATTGCATTGGATAAGCAGTCGAAGAACAAAACTTAAAGATGTGGGTGCAAAATATCTGAAAACTTAGTATAGTCTAGAATTAAATATATTACTGTCACTGTGTGACTTCCTAGGATGTGCATGTATCTCCTGGCATCCATGTATCATCCTGGCATTACAGAAGTTGTTAAAGCCCTTTCTAATGCCAGTAACAGATGGTTTCATAACAAAGATGCAGGTGGGAAATACAGGGTGGGGAAGAGAAGTCATTCAAACATTCAAGCTGCTCTCTGCTCGTTCCAGTGGCTCTCCCTGATCATGACCCATAGATCTTTAAAATGTCTTGTTTAAATATCCTCAAATTATTTTAAAAAAACTCTGTCAGCTGGCCACAGACCACACATTCCAGAACTGAAGTAGAAAGGAATGTGAATGGGTGGGTGGGGGAGAGGAAGGAAATCAGATTTAGTATTGAAAACAAGACTAAACTGAGAAGCAGCTGATGTGCACTCAAGCAGTTGCAGCGTGCTAGACTATTTTTGTTCATAGTACCTTGTGCAGAAAAATAAGTGGTGAATACCACTTTACTTTGAAGGTTTTATTTTTACTTCATCACTATAATATCATTTATGAGCTATTAAAGATGAGAAGTAAATTCAGGGCAAATTCAGGTAAGCTGTAGGCCATCTACAGATCAAAAAAATGGTTAACATTTAGTTTTTCAGAATGAAGCAGTTTCTAGGAAATACTGATAGATGAATTCATTTATCCAAAGGCTAAGCAAATATAGACTCCCAAAGGCAATGAGAATAATAAAAGATTGTGAAATAAACTAGTCAGTTTAAAGATGGAGGCCAAAGGTTTTTTGCTACTGACAGCCCAGGACTGTTTCGGGGATTTTTGCATTTGATTTTAGCTTAATAATAAATGTGTCAGAAAAGTGAATGTGCTGGATAGTTAACATTACTTGCCCTTACCTTGAGAAAAGAGAGGTAGACAAAAGAAGGGAGGAAGAGCGTTATTAACTTTTTAGTCTGAGCAGTATTTAGTCTGGAAATGTATTATCTATTAATTCTGCAGCTAAATTGTTTGTAAAAAGACTTCTTGCTTTCTACCACTGCTTCTTGAAGTCTAAATCAGCTTTTTCTCTGTTCCTGGAAGGATCTCAGTGGCAAGGCCCCAACTAGTCTGCAGCAGTGTCACAGAAGCCCAAAAGATCTAGAAGGGTCTGCAATCAGCAGCAGAGATAAAGAAAGGGAGGCAGAAAATAGACAAACTAGCAGCATGTATTGCTACTAGGACTGTCAGGTTACTTCCTTGGATGACAAAAGAAGGAATTTGAAGTATCAAGAGAAACACTGTGTTTCGTTTCATGCCAAAGACCTTACCATGTTTGAAAATATTTTCTGCCTGTCATTCTTTTCAAAGACTTCAGAGACTAAATTGCTACTGTTTATTCAACATCTCTGTTGGTTCAGCTGGTTCTGAGTTTCATGCTGGAGTAAAACACATCACACTGTATTGGGAGTTATTGGACACTTCATTGTGAGAATGAAGATGGGACAGAGTGGGACATCCTATAATAGAAAGTTATGGTTAAAGCACTTTTAGGAGGAAGAGGTGAAAGTACCTTTGGTAAAGTGAAGGGCCAGGAGAGAACCCCCTAAAAGGCAGAATAAATCACCTTATTTAACTCTTCATGGATTGCTCTAAAATATTTTGCAGACTCTTTTTTTCCCTCCTGAAATTTCTGTCAAACTTCTTCCCACCAGTAAAGAATCGAATTCAGGGTTTCACTGACCGTTATGATATTCAATCCTACATGTAGCTTACATCCTGTGAGCAGAAAAAAAAGTGGATCAAACATCAGGCATACAAATCTCAGAGCTTATACTCTCAGGTTCTAGGTACAACAAGAAGAGTACTCTTCTATTTCTATATATTTCTTATCAAATTTAGAATAAATATTTTAATATAACCAGAAGTCAGTAACATCAAGATAAAACAATAGGGAATAGAATGATATTGAGGCAATAGAGGAAGTGTTTTACTTGAGAAAATATTTTGGTATACTACTATTTCCTGTATGTTGCCTTGCTGTTTTCCTTAAAGAGTATTCAGAAAGGTTACTTTACTGTTCCCTCATAAAAGTCTAGTAAAAATGGGAGTTTTTAGTCATTCACTTTCTCATACTAATAGAATTCATATAAAGATTATCAAATAATAGAACAGACAAACCTTCTGTCTTTGTGTCCATAGCTGCTGTACAGATTAGGCAGAATTTGGAAAACCGCAATCAGTCAAAACTCGTAACCCAAATAAATGAAAATCTATGACAAAATATACTAAAGAGAAAAAAGAGGAAGGAAATAAACTCCCAGTCTGAGTTGTGCGATTCTCTGCTGCCATTACTCAGCATACCTTCAATAATCTAAGACCTTTCTTTGGTCTGGTTCTCTTCTAATGAAAGATTCTCTCCCTGTCCCTAAATCAAACTTCAGCCTAATGCACCTCAGATTAATCTCCTAAAATAAGAAATACCTTGCAGTTCCTCTCTATGGCACACAATGTAGCAAGCTCATGCAAATATGTAGGAATTAAGTAAATGATATTACTGTTAACAGCAGAGAAGCATTAGCTTTCACAGGGTATAGGGAAATAATTATTTAAGCTCTGTAGTTATTACAAGGGTGCAGTACAGTTGTGTGATAACCTGCTAGCTGTGTGTATGGTTTTGTACTTTTTAATAATATTCTTATGCATGCACGTTCCCTATCCACCTACAGATGATTCTTTTTTATAATTATCTTACCCTTTGTTTAGATAACCCTAAAATGCTTCTACTTTCTATCATAGCTATAACTTATTTAATTGTAAAACTACAGTCTAAACCTACCTCTAACTGATTGTAATACTAGATTTTAGTTAGTTCAAGAGAAAACAAAATTGAAGCTACTTAGGCCTAATATGTTTTAATGATGCAATGCTCCTAACTGGATCAATAAATCCAGGAAATAAGCTAACATAAATACAAAACATTCTATGTAATATATTGTAAAAGTTAAGATATTATACCTTACCAGATTAAACTTCTGAATTTGTAATTGTTTCCTAAGCAAAAACTTTAAAGAGGCAACAGAAGATAGCTAAGAAATCCTATGATAATTTTTTTCATTGAAAGGAGAATCAAAGATCATCTGTCCAGCTATGTCTTCACTTTCCGATTATCCAATTTTATTGCATGGTCCATGGACTCAGTAGATCTCAACTCATCAGTATCATTAATAATTATTTGGTGCCTGTAGTCTTCCTTTCACCTGTATTGCTATGCACATGAGCCCTCTTGTAATTAAAACCAGTCACCCTCCCATGTGAGCTGAAGGAAATCAAGGCAGAGAATTTTCAAAGTAATCTAAGGGATTTCATTTCAATAACCAATATGCATCTAAATCCCCCAGAGTGCTTTGAATAGTCTCAGCTCAAAATCCAAGCATTCTGAATCTGAGGTGAATCTATTAATTACGTTGGTCTGTTTGCTTGAAAAAGGGGTATTCAGTTTATTACAAATAAATACCTTTTCATGCTTTTTCCCCGGGATTCTTCTTCATTTTAATTTTGGTCCTAGGTCTCTGTCTGAATCAGATATTCAAAAGCTTCTGGAACACTAAACTTGATATAAGTTCAAATGGTAACTGTGATTCTCGACAATGGTTACTAAAACTGTGTGGAATTACTTCTAGCTTCAGTATCATCCATTTTGTTTAGTTCTCTACAATTCAAGTTAAAGACAAGGTTAAAAAAGCATTGTAGGTTCAACTGTTATCTTAGCTACAATCATTTCTCCTGCTCAAGAAATGTAAGCAAATGTCAACGTTTTCTCTCCAAAGTGAATGTAACTGCCGTGGAGATTACTGTTCAGTGCACTGCATATCTCTTCTGCAATCTGTACATTAAAGCAAAATCTAGAAAATGTTACATAAAAATTTTCCAGTAGTGGCTGAATGCATATTAGATGCTGTTAAATGTCACTTGGCAATATAATGTGCATTCTGCTGCATGAGCAATCACTGGAGGCAATGCCTTTCACCATCAATCTAAAAATGGTTATGGTGATAAGATAAAGCTAATACTTACATGTATATGTCTGGATACAGCACGCCCTTTTATTTACATGGGGAAACAAATGGTCTCAGTGTGTGTGTATATTTCAGACAAACAAGGAGGAATTTCTTTTCTAGTCCTTGTAATAAGATTGGGTTTATTCACATTAAGAAATGATCACACATGCCAGCGAAATCACATTTATTTTTAATGTTTTAAAAAGGAACTACTTCTCTTTCAGGATGTAGATATTTTTTGCAGCATGTTCTGATTGCAGACATAGACTGAAGCAGATTAGTTATCTTAGGACTATGGAAAATGAAATGTCCTTTAAAGTGTATATTAAGTACCATACAGAGCTTGCAACTGTAATGACTCACAGCTTTGCTGGTGATAATTCCACAGTGCCATTAGATGAAGAGAAAAAAAGTTGACACTCTTATGGGTTACCTCAAGAGGATGAGCATGCATATGTTCAGATTGCTGTTATTATTACCATAACTATAAACATAGAGTTGAGTAGGCATTTTGTGCTAATCATTGTAAAAGCACACACAAAAATCTTTAATAGAAGCTCAACTATCTTAAGTAGAAGAAAAGCAGCAAGCAAACAATTTAAAGGCAGTGAAACAGAAAGACATAAAGTATGAGGATGACAGACAACTCAGCACTGCAAGGTAGTTTTTTTAGGACACCATCAGTGTAATTGTTTTCAAGTACCTATTTTTTTTAAGACAAGAGACAAGCGGCAAATGACTTGTCACCTACAGTACTTTATGGTAGAAATGGAGATGCATTTGCCTCTTGTAAGACCTCTTCTGGAACTTATGAAAGTTTCTCGATACCAATGTTTGAGATTATCCTGAGGATAATCAAGGGAAAAAGATCCCATGTCATAAGAACAGATTAAAAGACTTCAATCTCTGTTTGTTTTGCCTAATAAAATGTGGTGGGTAGTACTGATGTTACAAATATATCATAGGTAAATGCTAGAAGAAAGGGGAGAGTTTTACAATACTAGACACTGTTGGTATAGAAATAAATATTTGCAGTGTTGATGTGCAATCTCTAGCCATGAGTGAAGAAAAATTCTGGAATAGCTTCCCAAAAGAAGGTTAGTTGGAGCCTGAACTAATTCCTTTAAAGACTGTGCTCAATCCATTTTATATAATATGACTTCTATAGCAGTTTGGTTGCCTGTATATAATAATACAAAGTATCTTCCCATCACTTTTTGTGGTTTGTTTATTGGCCCAAATTGTAGTCAGCTGAGATCGGATGAAATGAAGTCCTTACTCTCTTGTTTATATATACAGAGTTTTATCATCTTAGGAACAGTAAGAAAACTGTATTATAATTAGACACAAGCAGGCATCAGCCACTAAAATCACTGTGGCTCCATGGGAAGTAAATATCTGCTTACATGGATTAAAGTGTCATTCAGGATTACAGATTACAGTCTCCAACATGTTTATAGGGGAAAAAAATCTTACAACATATCCTGCACTTCCACGGTATTAGTGGAGTTAATGTTAGGCTTCCACGGACGGTAATTCATCATTTTTCCTCTTAAATGAACGAGCTATATATGATTAATGAAACTTACAGATGACCTGCAATCCATGTTATATAACACAAGGTCTGGGACATTCCCAGTGATTGGCAAAATCAATCATTTTACTTGTGCTTCATTACTGCTAATAGTTTTATAGCCAACTTAAAAAAATTATGAAGTAGCAAGTGATAACTTTCAGCTTGAGATAATGCTTTAATATTTTAAGAACAAATATTTATCCTTGTCCCCTAGGTAGGGAAAGTTTATCATTTAGTCCGTTTACTTCTATGTTTTCACTACCGTGTAATTTTTATACCTTGACTTTTACACTTTTTCTTAACTTCCTAGGAGCCTATAAAGAATGGCATTTCAGGAACCACACTGCATACATTTACCATGAAAAGTTTATTTAAAATAAATTTAAAAAAAGAAAAAAAAAAGAAAAAATTTCAGTTACTGAAATAACAGTTTGTTCTTTTGTTCTGCTTATATGAATAACAGTAGGCATCCAATAAACAAAGATGCAGATAACAATTTACTAGATATTTCTTCATGTTTCCAGCAGTACCAAAGTAATCCTGCACCTTCCAATCATTTGAAATAAGGTTTTTATGATTATTCCATCAGAATATGAATTACTGACATTAAAAACTATTATAGTACTTTAGATATAAGAGATTATTCAGATCAAAAGTAATTATTTGTGTCCAGGAGGTTGTTGTATTTTGTTCTATTGTTTAGTTTGTGTTCTATTAATGCCCAGATAGAGTCAGTAAATCTCTTTCCCTAGATGCTTCGCTTACCAAGAACCCTTGCTCATTTGTACTGAAGCAACTAGGAGTTTTTCTTAGGACTGTAGGAGAAAAAGAAAGTGGCTACTGGGTGAAAAAAAAAAAGGAATAAAACAGTAAGACATGGAGGAGAAAGGAATACTTGAAGAAAACACCAGATGATTCATTAATGGTGTTTACTGGTTAATGTTCATTTCTGCAACGGAAACTGGCTCCCTGCATTACTCACCGACTTAAATGATTTCATTAATTTATGACATTTATGACACTGTGGTGTTCGAAAGGCATGTTTTGATGCTGAACTCTCAACTCCACATAATGACAATGACCCAAATGGCATCATAGTTGACAGCTTATCCCCCTTGTGTCATGTATTACAAGGCCTATGTGAGTGGATTTTTGAGTTCATAAACCAAACTGCCTTTTAGGATTAATAATTCTTCTTTATTTTACTGTTAATTCATTTCTGAAATTTCTCCACTTGTTTCTCTACCAGACTTACTTAAACTTTTTTTAAAAAGTGATTTAGGCTTCTGGGATGTCCACAAAAAACATTATAATTTTTGGTATAGTACCTTTTCCCTTTCTTAACCTCTGCTTACTAGATATTTTTGAGGTATTTTGGGTCAATTTTGTTGTGGTTTGTGACTAAGATAATTCATTAAGTCCAGAAGATGAACTTTAAATTGAGCATTGAATAATATGTCTTAGGGGACTCTCTCTGCAGGGGCTCTCTGTCAACGGAGATGTTTAATTTCTGTCTAGATTGCTACTCATTTTTTCATTTGGAAGTTTACTTTTCAGATTGAAATTCAGTAAAGGAAGTTTGTTTAAGAGCAGGCATGGCTCAGAGTGAATAATAAACAACACAAAATGCAAGATTTCTCCCTCTGATTTTTAGATTTAAAAGGTACAGAATATGATTGATGAAATGATTGACTAAGTGCAATGGCTAAAAAAAAAATTCCATCCCAACCTAAATATTGGATTTTAAGTTTGTGTTACTTCAGTGTTTTTCTATTGAATGCCAACTTTTCTTCTGTACTTTTATTGTATATCCTTGTCCAAAACTTATTACTTGATTGATGTTCTGTGATATCTGTTACAATGCTGTATCAGTCAGAGTGAACATCTCTATAGCAGTTCAGCAGTTCTCCAGCTGCTTGTAATGCTATTAAACATAGGTGAATGTAATCCAGAGGAAAAAAAAAAAAAA
>VXBA01000586.1:1114577-1125489 GCA_013399895.1 Serilophus lunatus
CAGCCCCAGGCCAGCGTGGCCGGGAATTTCAGCACCACGGCTGCTAACGGACAGCGATAGAGAGCTGGCCCTGGCACCGTCTTGGCACTGTGGCATCTCCTAAGGTGCGGCCGCCATGAAAACAAAGATGGCGCCTAACGACTGAAGTCATGAGTGTTTCAACAAGAAAACACCAGAATTGAGGCGGGACCCGACTGGCCGGACGAATGAGAAGCCAGCTGGACCAGGAAGAAGGCGACGATATTCACACGAGACAAGAAGGCTTAAAAGTCGAAGCACGGCCCCGCCCCACTCTTTTTCGGCCGCCACTGCTAGGAGAAGGATCACAGCTCCGGTGTCCAGTGCCTGCAAACCCCCGGCAGGATTCCACCCATTCCTCTCAACCCAGGAGCCATTTCAGCAAGTATCCTCCGGACCAGGGAGGGAGGGAATCGTTTTCACCTTTTGTTTGTGTTTTGCAGAGAGACTAAAGAGCCAGAAGTGTTTCCAAAGAGAGAGGGCAAAGAAGGAGACGCCCTTTCCTACCTTTCCTCCCAGTTTCTTTCAACTAGTCACCTAATTGAAGGGAACAGTTCCCTTTCTTCCTTTTTTTGTTTTATTTCCTTTTTGTGTGGTTTTTTTCCTTGCGTGTTGGGGGTCCCTCAATGTAATTCTGGGGTCTCTTGTGGGTTACCCTACCTCTCTAATTTAATTCCCCTGGAATAAATTGTTCTCCTGCTGACCATTCTATTCAGTTTTTCCGTCACCTTTATTGAACCTGCCCCCTGAATGCTAAACGGTGCGTCAAACCACCACAGATAGCAAGATCATAAAATAAAATGGTGCAGCACATGCTAAAATTAGAGTACTTCTATTATTTTTGTATTGACTCATAATCAAGAGTTTGGTTAGTTCTGATTAGAGCTTAAAAGATGGAGTGAGTCAAGAACATAATAACTAATACTGAGCTGTAAGAAATGGTCTTTTGCATATTATAGTCTTCAATACTGTTTTTACTGCTAATCAACACAGATTAGATTTCTTTTACTGAGACAAAACATAATAAATCTCAGCAGATACCTATCTACTTCTTCTGGAGGGCTTGCTTGGTAATATGAGAAACTTGCTTCTACATTTTATACATACTCCTTTTCATTTTTATGGGAACTATGGCACAGCTGTGGTAATGCAAAAATGCCACTTCCTCAGAGACAGAAGAATTGAGAAAAAGTAAATTGTCAGGCAAGATGCTGTCTCTAGCACTTATCCCTCACTGGGGAACTTTGCTGTTCCTTTTTTCACCTAACAATAAGTTACAAGGCTCATTTGGTTGTTAGGACAGAAATGCAGCTTTCTGCCTGGATGTCCCACATGCCATCATTTCCCTAATGAGACTTTAGTTGATGTCTCCTTTTCTCAGATCTTTTTCTTTTGAAATCAATGCTTTAGCAGCAAAAGGTAGCATAATGAACTCATAAAAAAATTACAGTATTTTATGAAACATTAAATGAGAATGGCAGAGACCGAGGTTTATTAACTGAGACAGAAGTTGCCTTTCACAGTAAATATTTACAACTATACTGAGTTCCAACAAACCAAAGGAAAAAGAATTCCAATAACTTTCTGTCTATGTCTTGTAAGCAGAGTGACCAGCCTAGCCTTAGTCTATGCGTCCTTCCTAAAAACATGCATGGAGATAAGTAATCCTTTAGCACAAGTACATTAGAGGTGTCAGCAGACATAAGAGTAACTGGACATGGCTTTATTTCATCTCCATGTTGATTTCCAGACTCAGAGCTAAGGAGACAATCTTTTATCCTCCTACAGCTTACTCCAGGCACTCCTGAAGGCATTATTAAGGTTTATTGTATGAACATTTCATTTTCTAAATGCTCATTTGACTGGCCATTGTAGAGTAACACCACAGAAACCTGTTCAAAAAGTAGCATTTCTGAGTTTCTACTAATAGGTTTTTAAATATCCATTTGGAAATAGTCTTCATCATTTAGGTCAACCATTCCTGCTGAGGACAACAGCACACATTATTGATGCAATATAATTAAAATCAAGCTACACTTTATGGTCAGATCAATTTAAAAAACATTTAGTTGAAGGAGACTATACCTTTTATATGAATGCACAAATAGAAACTTTCAAAACTCAAATGCAGTCAAAATTGCTATAGAATTTATACATCTATATAACAAGACAATTTTTAATCATGCAAGGATATGTTTTTTTATTCTTGTAGTCTTATTCCTCAACTAAAAACAAACAAAAAAAGCTGAAATCTATATCACTTCCCATTGAGCATCTACAGCATGTCTTAGTTTTAGTAAAATTGGAATCAGAAGGGATTATGTAATTCTTTTTTTGAGATAACCCTTAATGGTCATCTCTGTGAGAAAGCCAGATGAGTAATTTAAATCAGAACAGTGGCAAAGAGGGCAAGGTGCATGGTGAAACTGATAACATGCAAAAACAGTAGATTTTTGCGTGCAAAGTGATAATACATAAGATTCTGTAGCACACTCAGTGCCTTTAAATATGGGCCAAAATAAAGGGGTCACGTTAACATCTTTTATGAGTGTTAAAATAGGCCACGTATAAGTCATTATATATGAAATCTTGTTACCAGATGTCAGAGGGGAGGAAGGTAGCAAAACATGATGTTTAATCTTCTTCTTCAGCTTTGTTTTATGTGTGATTCAGCAATAAAAATAGATCTTTCCAAAACACCTGCAAAGTCTGAAACTTACAAATAGCTCCTCAAGTAGTATTTTTCTCTATTGCTTTTTAAGGTTGATTGATGGCTTACGAGTCTGAGCTTACCTTCTGATTAATCATCAGAACAGACTATACACCAGGCAATTTGTTTAACTTTTTATTAATACAAACCCATCCAAACTGCAAATGGAGAAGAGAGTAAGACTATAGGATTTAAAAACTTCTGGCTAATATAAAATTTTGAAAGAAACTTTAGTTATGCAGAGTTTTAACAAATGTATTTTCTGCCAGGCAGTAACAAAAAATATTATTATTTTTTAATGCCCTATAAGTTAAATTGTCTAAACTACTGTTAGTTATCTGAATTATATTGCCTAAGTGATTTAAGCAGTTTTGGATCTTAGCCAATAGGATTAAAGTTGTTTAGTCTCTCTAACTTGCAAATACCAGAATGCAGCCCAGAAATTCAGACATCAAATGAGATTAAGGAGCAAGTCAATTCATACAAGTATCTTGATTTTACCAAGATTTTTTGTAAGCAGTAGACCTAGTACAGCCTATCTTCTTTCGGACTTTCTCTCCCTTAGTCTTACATTTCCTGTCTTTCCAACAATTCCAGCTTGGCTTCTCCTTTCTCCTATTGCATCACCCTCTCTAACATCTACCATCTCTCTGAAAGTACCCTAGCTCTCAGCACCCTTCTCAACTCCTATCTCTGCAAGAAGCAATTAATGCCACAGCTGTTTCTGAGCCTCAGTGGTACATGCCAGAAAGAACAGAACGGTGTTGAGCCTTGCAATATATGCTTTTCCAATGCGGGGTAGTAAACCAAGTGTCCTCCTAATGCAGTGACCATCCAGTTACACACAGAATTACACACAGAATTAATAAGGTTGGAAGAGACCATGGAGATCATCAAGTCCAGCCTTTACCTAGGTTAACAACCTATCCAACATCAGTCTAACATCTATACCATCTAAACCATTTAAACCATCTAAACCATACCACTAAGTTCATCATCTAACCTATCCTTAAACACATCCAAGGACAGTGACTCCACCACCTCCCTGGGAAGCCCATTCCAGTGGGGGATCACTCTCACTGTGAAAAAGTTCCTCCAAACTTACAGAAACTTTATATGTCTGATCATTTTCTCCTTACCTTAAATTTGTTTGAAATCAGACAAAACATTGCAAAGTTTTTCAGAAAAACAGACAGGAGGAACACATAAGGCATCATTCCATCCTGAAATAAAACTAAAAAAGAGAGTATCCAGATTTCTCCTCCCTGTTACAACCACACTGGGGTAAGTTGCAGGCAGCCAAAACTAGGAATATTCTTTGCAGACTCATTGCTCCATCCACCATTAGTTCAGAACTTCATGTTGGACCTGAAGGAGAGAGGGAACAGTAAGATAAGAGAGATCTCACCACCCATGAGCAACTTCAAACTGAGAGAGCTCAGCTCATTGGGATCACAGCGATAAATAAGCATATATGATTTGAAAGTGTTGACAGTGAGATGAATAAGCAGTTCAATGAGACTAATAAACATTTCATATTGTCATTTAGAGCTAAGTATGACAGATATAGATGGAGCTGATGCTACTTTTCAGTCTATGTTATGATTAATTAGGTAGACAACCTATTGGAGTAGTAGGGCTAACACAATTGTAATAAATGGTCATTTTCCAGGACTGTCTCCTAAGCTTTTGGCATGTGAAAACTTTCAATAATTTCAATGGCAGTGTAAAGGTAGAACTGAACAGAGCACCAGGAAATTTAGGTTTCCCTTCTACTCACTGAGAGAGTCTAAATCTGTAGAAAAGGGATATTCAAGTAGAGCGTGTTCTTGTTTCTCCTGAATCTATGAAAACCCTTCTCTGATGTCTTCATAGTTTGAAGAGGTAGAGTAAGAGCCAGAAAGAAGCAGATAGGTTTGCTGTAAATCCTGGGGAGGAAAAAAGGTATTTAATAATGTATTAAGACCTGTTAGTTCCCCAGTGGTTCGAATCTGAATACAAGTTTCTCTGGAGCCTTCTTGTATGGTAGGTACCTCAGGTAACCTCAACAATATAGTCTCATCCACCTCAATGCCAAACAAGGAGGATATGAGGAGTTGACAAGAGGCCTTTTCTAAGTGAGTGAACCAGGAACTTTCTTGTGTCCCTGCCTTGTTTCTCATGTCTAAAAACAAAAAGACTTTTTTCTCTCTGCATGTAGATTATTCCCATGTAGGAGAAATGAGAACTATTTGTCTGTCAGTTGCTACATTAACTATGTTCAGGATTTTTTGTTAAATTATAACTAAGTGTAATAAAAAAAAGTTTTGAAAGTGCTTATTTCAGCAAAAGTATTGGATCTCTCCTCTGATAGAATGGCAGTTTATTTAATACCTCTACATGCTGAGCAGTAGTCAATGTTTAATCATGTACTAAGCCAGTAAATACTGTTAAATTCCTTTACATTTGCTATTTTATATATGCTTGATTGAAGTGTCCCATGTTCTAAAATAGAAATCATTAGTGAATCTGTTAGGTCCTCTGACCTTAATAATGTGTAACCAGAATTAATTATCGCATTGAAGCATTTGCTGTAACTTGTCATTAAGTGATTATTGCAGAGCAAGAATGCAGATTCTCAGTGAATTAATCAGTGACCTATATATTCTGGTGCTTCTGCTTAAATTTAAGCTTGGTCAGAATGACGGAAGGTCTGTCCAATTGCATTCTTGTTAAATGTTCTCAACTGAACAAGTCTGGCTACTGTCACTCAGTGAATAAAGGAGTGCTTTCTTCACAATGCTGTCACACATGGATTGGTATATTGATGGGAACTTTTACTTCATTCAGCTGTGACCACACAGTCTCCTCAAACGCTGTGTAGGAAACAGGACACTGCTGTCTGTAAGCAATGAGAGCTTTGCCGCTGAGAATGCTGGAAGCAAGTTTGAAACATAAATTATTAATCTACTTTTACTTTAGAGCGCTCAGCAATGGAAGAGATGTTTTTCTTCAAACCCGTTTGAATACTGTGATAGACACTAGTAATTCAGCAGTTTAGAATCAATGTGCTGCAGCAATTTACTTGTACCATGATGTATGCCCAGGAGGGTGGAAAAAGTGATAACCTCATGGTAAACGGCAGATTCTGACAATAAACAAAAATGTTATGGTTATTTTGAGAGAGAACTTTTTCCTCATCGATATTTAAATGTGCAACTTATCATGAAGATAAATTACATCAGAAACAACTGGAAAGTAATTTTTAAATAAAAAACACTGCATTACTATGGTATTAATACTATATAGATATATTTCCCCCTCAGCAGAAAATGAAAGGACCACCTTTCTTGTTTTATTTATTGACCTTAAATCTAGAAAATATGTTAGATGGGACTCATCTGAAAAAGTGGGGCAAGACCATTTTTTCCAATAGGATTACTAACCTAATGAATATGGCTTTGAACTTCGGGCTTTGGTTTATTTTTTAAGGGATATGTGGGTATATATGTGTTGTGAAAATCTAAGCCTGAAGAGAAATGAAGAAACAGGGGCAAAAAGAGGGTGTCCAGGGGAACCACCCTTTGCAGGAGGATATTGTATGCACCCTGAGAATGTGTCATGAGCAGGGACCATTTTTAAGTGCCAGTACACACATGCCCGCAGTGTAGGAAACAAACAGGAGATAGAAATCTGTGTACAGCCGCATAACTCAGTACTCCTAGAAGCAGAGGGATATGGTAGTGTGATAGAAAGACACAGGCCTTCTAGATACAACCTAAAGTGGGGTTAGATTAGGATTCAGTCAGGGCACTGGCAGACAAGATCTCTCAGGAAGCTGCCCTGAAGGGCAAAGGGCCCAGAAGATCTGATTGATCTTTAAGGATAACCTCTTTAGAGCACAACAGAATATCCTGATGGGCAGGGAACTGACAATGTCTGGTAAGAGAGATGAGAAACTCTTGAATGGGGCTCAGCACAGAGGAAGCATAGAGGGAGGAAACATGGGGACAGGCTATCCAGAAGAAGTACAGAAATATATCCTGGGCATGCAGGGCCAAAACTGGTGAAGAACATGAAGGGCTGCAAGGAAGACTCTGAAAGAGTCATTGGCGAAAAAGGAAGGCTAAGGAAAATGAGGCTGCTTTGTCCTAGTGACAGAGGATACCGAAACAGCTGAACTGCTCAGTACCTTCTTTGTCTCAGTTTTTACAAACAAGGTTTTCTCTCAGACCTTCCATCTCTAACTGGCTTATAGCAGAGTCCAGATGACGTGTTCCCACCCACAGAAAATAAAAAATGAATTGTAGTTCCCTTAAGTCAACCGAACAGAACACAAGTCCGTAAGACTGGGTAGGACACGTCCAAGATGCTGAGGAAGCTGCCTACCGTTGTCACAGAGTGACTTTCTGTCATCTTTGATAGCTTGTGATAGTAAGGGAGATAGAACCAGTGGTGACTGGGTGAAGAAAGATGTCACTCACATTCAAGAAGAGCAAGAATGAGAGTCCAGGAAACTACAGATTTGCTGTCCTATTACTTGTTCATTGCTGCTGAGCAAAAAGTCAATTTAAAGTTTAATCAAACTATCTTTGCTT
The DNA here is from genome assembly GCA_013399895.1 of Serilophus lunatus. Lineage (NCBI taxonomy): Eukaryota > Metazoa > Chordata > Aves > Passeriformes > Eurylaimidae > Serilophus > Serilophus lunatus. The sequence continues at coordinate 1,121,883 of VXBA01000586.1, forward strand.
TGTATGGGTTAAGATTAAATCAGTGCTTTCTTTCATAGACTACAAGTGAAAAAAACCCTGTCGCCAATTGCATTCTGCCTGCAACGTCTCAGCAGAAACATTTCAGTATTTTGCACATTTAACACTGAATTAATATCTGCTATGTTCATATACAACAGTCCAATATTGGTGCATCTTGCATACTGGAACACATATTAATTACACAAATCAGTCATCTTTTACCTGCAGATACTGAAAAAAATACATAAAATGAAACATCAAGGAGAATGAAGAAGGGAGCTTGTCTCCTTACAGCATACTATTTACATACTATATATTTTTACCTTTTTTCCCATCAAGTCTGTTTTCTATTTCACTACATACTTATCTGCTTTGTTGAAACAGCTGTATCTTCCTGGCACAGTATGAGTGAAGCTCACAAATAATATTTGTACAGCAATTTTTAACTACTGTACAAACAGAAATAATCTCCCTCTTAATTGTCTTTTTCTTTCTATATATACAGTACATTCTTTATACTTAAAAGATGTGTTGGCACTATGAAAGACCACTAGAGTGAAAATGTACATCTTCTATTATTAATTATGTGAAGACTCATACTTGCAATGATTTTTCTTGCAGTTAAAGGTATAAAAATCTTTTCGTCCTTTATAACAAAGTACTCATGCCCAAATTTGCAAAAATGGTGGAACTACCTTTCTCTTACTGGAGTACCTGGAACAGCTGAGATGAATCATACTAAAGAACTTTGTAACACTCAGTCTTGTCTTTAGAGTGGTCATACAGATACTTCAGAAATGGTGCACTCACAACTTTCATGTATTCATGATTTAGAGGCTTCTCGAGTCTGAGGTTGTGTCTGTATAATTCTGCTTAATACCTTTGGTGAGTCTTCTTTCATCACTGTATTAATTACCGTATGAACCCATTAATAATTTTGCATTTACTAAGTGGGGTGGTGATGAGTCCTAAGGTTGTTATGAGAAACAGTGTTCCTTTTGTCCATTTTGGGTCTGCTGCCAGGCAATTTTATTAGACATCCCTGAATGTCAGGATTTATGACTACTTTTTTCTCAAAGCAGTCCTATGGAAACTGCAGTCTGTTAGCTCCACACACGTGTACTCCTGTATTCAGAACTTCCTCAAGCTCCTCACACCAATGCAAAAAGATTAATTTAGCTCTTTTTCTCTCATACTTATTTAATTTTTGTTCATATGAGATGCCTGCCTTGCCATCTTTACCACATCTCCAGCAGGTGTGCTGTCTTGTCATTCCAGCCTCCTGGGCACCATCCCCAGCTGGGTCATACAGTACTGTTATTATACTTTTCCTACATTGATCTGGAATTTCAGTCCACAGAGATAGTGCATAACTGATGTACAAAGTTTAGAGACACGCCAATTTTGCTACTTCATATAATATTTAGACCTCACTGACACAATCCATTGCTATTATGGTAATACTTCCATGCATACAGGATATCACATAGATGACTGAAGCCTACTAATCAAAATAACATCTATTCTAAGGATGAAAACTCACTGTAAAACTATTTGCACATTTCCTGTTAACATCAGTAAATTATGCAAAGAAGTAATTATCTTACGGCCTTTGATATAGAAACAGACATAATTGCTTTCTTAGAGTAATTTAAAGCTCCTTTCTACTACTAGAGTCCCACTTTTTAGAGTGGGATAGTAGTTTGTTTATTGCAGCTTCTGATGTAGAAGGAAATATTTTATATGGGTTGAAAGGGACTGCACAAGTTAATGAAAGGGAAAATGGGGAAAAAAATCTGTTAAGTCCAGCGAGGATTACTGAACAGATAGAAAGGATGTCAGAAAAACCCTCAATTACAAGCAGCTAAGGCTCTCAGAGGGAAATATCCTGTATACTTCCCCTGTCTGATGCTATTTTCTGGACATCTGATTTTACTGAGCAGCATAAGACAGCTAAGGATCTTTCATCTGACCTAATGCAACTCCTCTCACATTTCTGTATTTAGCCATAACCTGAAGATTAACACAACCAGTCTCTAAAACACATACAGTTGTATAAAATTTGACCTCTAATCCTGCTAGAAGTTATAACCTATAGTGTGTTTTTGTGTGACTCTAAGTGATAGTTAGAGTTACTTTGATTTACTTACAGATTTTTGCATCTTTCCATCCCAGGCTTCCTTTCACAGACTTCCATTGTCTTCTAACTTTTTCCAGGAACCTGATGCTTTCACAGTTGCAGAAAAAGTATTTATGGTTGGGCTAATGTCAGATGAGGCTTGAAAAGTCCTGATTCTTAAACATCTGCTCTTTTAAAGTAAAATTTGATGTATTTTCAGCTTAATGAGCTGAAAGATAGATTTGTGATAGATTTGTAATATTAGCTGAAAGTGGAGAGTGTATCTGACAGGCAGGTGCTGGAACCCATAATCTTTTTAGGTTTCAAATCCTCATCAAATTAGAGGGAAATATCCTAATAAGATGGAAAGATATCCATGAGAGAGGATGAAGCAATTCTAACCTGCTACCTTACACTAAATTTATAAGTAGGTATATCAAAGAGTTACATAAATATGAATTTAATCTCACAAAAGCTAGTGAACATGGTTATAGCTGTTCTACAGATGGATGAAAGACTTGCACTTTTAGTGGGATGCATGTTAAAACTCCCAGCTGCTGCTTCTGTATCTCACATGAGACTATAAAAGCTTATAAAAACCTGAGTCTGTTTTAGCTTCAGTGTGTGTGTGTGTATTTACTTTTCCTAACCGTAGGGTTATGTGACAGTTCAGTGCTCATTTTGGGGAAACATGAGACTGTAGCAGAAGGAATTGTTCAAAAATACTTTTCACGGACGAAACTTATTACCATTTAATTAAGTTTGTTCCTCATCTTATGGGTAGAGAAAAGGACTGGATTCAAGAAGGGATATGTAGTATTTGTTAACACTATCCGTGATATGTGTATACATCTGTTTATTTGTGTAAACATTCATTCATTTGATTCAGCGCTTCTTTAGACAAACATATGGTTCATCATACATACTTACAGTCCTGTGTTTCATTTAATGAATTCACACAGATTTGATTCTCTCTTTGAGAAAATAACTTGTGATGTTTCTAAGGAATGGCACATCTGCACTCGAGATTTGGAAATCACAAAACAGGATGCAATTTTTCACAAGGAATACAGCTGAGGGACTGGGTCCAAAACCTGAAAGAGTTAGCCATAGAAATACATCCCTATAAGTCTCCTTTCATGACTTTTTTTTTCTGAGTTCACTTGACATTTCTGTTACATGATAGAGAAAGGTATAGTCTTTCCCAAATACTTTGAGCAATTGCTGTGCAGACATAATATTCTGTGTAACTGCTTGTCTGCAGCATACAAATGCCAGCTACCAAATAACTTTAATTTAGCTGACAAGAATCCACTCCAGACCACTGTAACACATTTAAACAAAGCAGTTTTAAAACACATAGAGAACAAAACATTCCTCTGTTAAGTGCCCCATACAGACATTTTGAATTATTTTTTACATAGAAGGTGTGTTGCACTGGAAAATGTGACTACAAAGAAACATTCCCCCACCACCACCAAAAAAAAA
>VXBA01000586.1:1125519-1183291 GCA_013399895.1 Serilophus lunatus
AAAAAAGTGCTGCCCCAGAAATACTTTGCTTGATGTTTTAGACACGTATAAAAAAATTTCGGAGTACAAATCTTTTTCTTATCATGCTGTACCAAATATTACTGTTCTGTTTGTGTTATGCCCTCTGGTTAGTGACTGATCTACAGAAGATATAAACGATACATACTTCTGAGAGACACTGATATCCATGGATGTCAGGGCATTAGGTGCTACTGAACAACAGAATGAGAAAGTGCCTACACCTTTAGAAGAGTTTAAAAAATAACATCAACTTTCTGCTAAATTGATGTTATGCCATGGGTTAAAAAAGGAGACAACTATTGATTAATAAATTATCTTTTTATGGGTTCCATCATTTCCTATAAAATGTATAAACCTGGTGACTGGCTTTTGTCCTGAAAATGTTGCAATTGAAGGGATGCTCAAAAAAAACCTCAATTTAAGAAGCTGCAGTAAAAAAATCGTGCCAATTCTCAGATTTAAATCCTAAATTTTATTCACAATAGGCATATAAACTAAATTTTAAATAAAGCATACCTTAGCAACTGTGGTACCTAACTTGAGCTATAGAGGAAATTTGGTCTGGTTTAAGCAACCAAGGGAGAAATTCTCCCTAAACATCTATATTATAAACTTATTCTCGATATTATCCAGGAACCAGGACATCTATCTGAGTTTAGTTTGAGGAAGTTGATGGAAAATCTGTCTTTTTATTTGTGAAGGTAAACTAAACAAGAGCCTCTATAGGTGTGTATAACCTGTATAATCCCAGAGTACTTTCTACCTCTGGATGTTGCTTTCCCTTCTGCTTTTTTGTTATGATTCTCCTGGTGTCTTCTTTGCTCTTCACATGTCCTGCTTTCCTTGCAGAGGCAAGGAAGGGACACAGAAGGACACATAGAAGGATGCACAAGCAAATCTCTTCCACAGGTTGGATGCAGCCTACAAACATGATAATTCTCACACTGGCATGTTTCTACATGTTTCATAAAGTTTAGTCCTTCATGATCTATACTCAGAATATCCTAGGATGGTTGGTGTTGGAAAAGACCTTTAAAATCATTCAGTCTGACCCTCCTCCTGCAAGGGCATCTTCAACTAGATCAAATTGTTCAGAACCCCATCTAGTCTGGCCTTGAATGTTTCCAGGGATGAGCGATCTGCCACCTCTCCAGGCAACTTATGCCAGTGTTTCATAACTCTTCTCATAAAAAAAATTTTTTCCTTACATCTAGTCTAAATTTACCCTCTTTTAGTCTGAAACGATTATCCCTTGTCCTATTGCTAGAGGCCCTACTAAGTCTATTCCCATCTCTCTTACAAATCTTCCTACTTTTTAAGTATTGAAAGGGAATATCTAGGTATTATGTATGAAAAAAGACCTAATGGAAAGCTTTACTCCTCTCTCTCCATGAAACTCGGTACACTGAAGCTCAGGCTTGTCTTCTCTAAGGAAGAAAAGCCAGAAGAGGAGCTACTCTGAGCTGCAGGATAACTGCTGCCAGGAAGGAAGGAAGGATAGTTTCAAGAGCAGAGGCAGGTTGGAACATTTTGCATCTGGTTCTGCAGTACAAATAAAAATAAACAGAGAAAATAAAAACAAGAGGAAGTAAAACCAAAATGAAATACTCTTACAAATTCTTCTTCCTCTGGGGAGGCACTGAGTGTACAAACAACATAAGACAGAAGTGAAGATGCTGGATTTTTTTCCCCACCCCTTATTGTGGCTCAGAAAGGAATTTCTTATGTTATGATCCCAAGCATGATATAGGAAACCATACAGAAAATAACGGAGGATAAACAGTTTCCTGCCTGTATAACTGCAGTTCACTGCCAATTTTGTACTGGATGGTTATACACAGATGGTGCAAGTATTTGGCCCTGAAACTGGTTTTTTTCCAGCTGTAACAACTGAAGAATTTGATCAGCTTCTGTACCATGCCATAAAATGAACAATGACTGTTGTAATACTGTATCTTACAGATTCTTCCATGTGTTCATTATTTTTTGAATGATGAATGTAAATATTAAAATGCTGTGATATTTTTAAACTTGGCTTTAGGATACTGGAGTGGCTCTGTGGGAAAATCATTTGTCTCTGGCTTTGTAACAATCACTTTCCACCAGTCAAAGCTCTGGCTACAATCTGTTTCTAATTAATCAGGAAGACAAGACAGGGCATGTCTTGTACTGAGACAATATCATACATAGTGGACTCACTGTAAAGCATGCCAGGCAAAGATGTGTTTACTGCACTAAAATGAACAATCTAATAATCAGCTTACTGCTTGAGTCTTAAATTCTTCTGGAAAACCAACACATATTAAAGCATAGCAAATAATCTGGATACAGAGAAATCACGTAGTGTAATATAGTGTTGCCTAGGCCAAACCAGAATATTTAGAATTTTAACATAAAATTACCTAACTCTTCCAGAAGCCCTGCAGAGTACAGAAAATTGAACAAGAAACTAGATTGTAAACATTTTTCAAAGCTAGGTATTTGACTATTCACCTAATTTGTAGAGCTGACAGGAGTCAAAATTATTTTTACAGTTTAAAGAGTAAAATACATGATGCTCCAAAATATGAAAAAAATAGAGACATCTAAAAAATACTTCATGAAAGCCACTTTTATTTTTTAGTTCTTAGTTTTTGAATAGAGCTTTCTTACAAGCCTTACTAACACAAGTGAAGTAGGGGGAACCATTCATCTACCAGCTATGTGCAGGGGCAGTTCATAAGTGAGAAAAATGATTCACTTTAGAAAACAGGAGCAATGGAAAATCTGTCCATGTTCACTTTTATTTTGCTCTTATTCCTTTTATTCCTGATGTGAGGAGCACTGTAGTGACTGCAGTGTGTCATTGCTCTTCAGGGTGCTAGAAATAGAATAGGAATTGCTCCAGCAAAATAGCTTAGAAATGATAGTCAGTGAGTGTGTTTGTGAAAGAGGAGTTATGTCTGTTTATTATTCTGTCTTCTTTTGAGGAAGAACAGAGCTGTCCTATAATCTCTTAAAATTAAACTCTTTTCAAGCTCTTTCCAGAAAAGTATTTCTGATTTTATTGTAAATATGAAAAGAAGTCCAAGGTACTATTTCTGTACTTAAAACAAAATAATGGTCTGTTCCTTCTAGATGGAGAAAGTAGTGAAATAACTTCTAAGGGTGTTTAACTTCTGTTCAGGCTATAGCACAGCAGTGTCAGACAAAGCAATATTCCAAGTGCACAAATTTAGCTGAATGGTTGATGTTACGTTGCAAATTAAAATTACAGATGACAGGAAGACCTTTAGGTTGCTTTGTGCACCAACAAGTTAGAGATTTCAACTGATTTTTACATATGAATTAGTTCATGTGGGTGGGCTTTGTGGGCAGAAACTCTCTCAGGACTGAGATCTCACTTTATAATCTGTATCCCAAAATAAAAATGTTAGCCTTTGGAAACTTAACTCAGCAAAGGACTCTTTTTTCTTTTGTAACGTTCCTTTTCCTCCCATTCCTCATGGTCTCATTCAGCAAAATCCACAAAACAGATTTGTTTTGAAAGATTTCTCATAACTGATATAAGCATATGGACAATAAGTGTCTTAATTAGACCACTCTGATTTGTTTTGAGTTTTGGCCTACCTTAACATTCCATGTTGCTGCACCCTAACCAGAATTAGTCTATATGTTCTTTGGGGATAGGAATTTGTGTGAAAATCCTGGTTGCATTGACTATAAATATAGTTTTATGCTGTGGGATTTTATTACTTGCCCCTCGATTCTTAATGCAAGGCACATAGTCTGCACTTGGCCTATAAAAGTGTGAATAATAATAGCAATTCAGAGGGAAAAAGTACCTGTATCTGAACGAGACAGGTAAAACCATAAAGTTCTGCTGAGGCTAAACTAAATAGCATGAGTCATTTCTCAACAGGGACTATTCCTGTGATGTACACTGAGCATGAGGATGCTATGGCCGAGAAAGGTCATTGGGAATACCTGGGCTCAGACCTATTGCAAGACAAAGCTTTACTAAATATAACATGAGTTAAAAAAATAACAAGACAAAACAACACCATCAAGCAATGCAAAGCAATGAAGCAAAATGATGACTGAAAGGTACCTTTCATCAGGCATTCTCAGTTATGGCTATGAACCACTGATGCCTTAAGGTTTTTTCCCTTATATTTTTGGGGATTTTAGTCTGGCTGTATAGTTTGAATTATAAGTTTTTCTGAGAGGCCTTTTCCTGAATGTTTACATTCTTCTCTGAAGATAACAAAAGACAAACTACGGGCCCAAAACGCCTGAACCTGCTTCGGGGGAGGGCAAATTTGGGGTGAATGCAAAGAATTAGAAGGATTCTAGTTGGGTACTTTGGGGATATAAGTGTTAGATGAATTTTAGTTAAATACTTCAGTGAGTGGGTAATTTTGAAAGTTATAAATGCAAACTGATAATTGTTTTTCTCTCTCTTGGACCAGTAAAAAGCTACACTTTACCTCTATTAATTTGTTTTGTGATTATCATTTCCCATCTGATTTTAGGCATCACCACCAGTGGCCCAAGAACTCCTTCGTGGGGGTCTTGAAAATATTTTGGTGAGTTGGGATTGGCTTTTTGTTTTTCATCTTGTAAATTTAATTAAAATAGAATTAGAATAGGAGGAAGTATCTCTCCTTTGCTATGATTCTGGCTACTCATGGCACTACCAGCAGGGAAAGAGGAGCAGACTGGTCACACCAGGGCATATCAGACAGCCCTGTGCCATGGAGGAGTGCAGGGGCTGCCTTTATCTGCAAGCTTTTTGGGGCAGAGACTTAACTGAATGTGTTTGCTACCTCTGAATAGTATACCTGTTTCAAAAAACTAATGGTATTAAGTAACAGGATCCTGTTCCAAAACAAAATCTTTATGTCACTTAGGTTTTATGCACAATTCCTACAAATATTTTTATATGGCTGTTGTAATTAAGTAAAAATATAATAAGTACTTTCCTTGAATTTAAGAGAATTATTGTATCAAAATTACATATGGTTCTGCTATGTGTGCAATTATATTAATTGATATTGGCTATGAAATCCATATTGAAGGGAAAATTTTCATGTTCAGAAATACAATTTATACAATTTCTCAATTAAGAACTTTCTAACCATAATGGACTGACTTGGATACTTTTGTTTGCATTTCTACAGTATAGAACAGCCCAAGAACAGCCAACTCAGTTGCCTCACTCTGTAACCTAAACCACAACTTATGGTATTGAAGTACATATACCTATATTTGACCACTCTAACTTATTTTAATATTGTTTATTTTTAAAACGACTAATGGAGCACAATTTATGCTTTTATATTTCAAAGAGAGATAGCCACCTGATTTATTGTGCTATCTGAATAGTTAACGAGAATGTGAAAATACAATACCAAGGAAACAACAGCTCCACCAAACTAATCCTGACAAATAGAAATTGCCTGAAACTCTGATGCTGTACAAGAAGCTCAGTGTATAAAAAAATGTTCTGTGTTTTATCTAGGAACTGAGCTGTGCAGCTGCAGCTTGAACTTTAGGTATATGGACAACCAGTCCTCGAATAGCATTAACAGACAGTGGGGGTGGGTTGTCTGTAGGTTGTTTGGGGTTTGGGGGGTGACTTTTCATGGATTTCTCACATATACTTCTATGTCATTTTTTTTAAGGGGATGGAATTGAGGAAGAAAAACAACATAAAAGGGTGGACTGAACATGGGGAAATTTTGGTTTATTCTTAGTTTTATCATGCATTTTCTGTGGGCCTCAGGGCACAGATAAACTTCAGCAGCTCTGCTGTGACTACTCAGGTATAGGTTCTTACACAGTAACAAATACAGGGTGATTTGAGAGAGTGTGAAACCTTTTGAGGAAAGAAACTCAGAGGTCTTCTTTCCACCTACATTAACTATGCTCCTGTGTAAGCTAATTTGTGGAAAATTATGGTTAGCAATTGCTTAGTAAGTTTGTTCCAGATCTTACGCATTTAAAAATCACATCTCAGTGTTAAAATAAATTTACAGAAGTCCTTGAAATTAACCTTATCTTTAAAATTTATCAGTGCTATACTTAAAAACAAAGAAGTTTTATAAATTCATTAGGCTGTACTGGCTGAGTACTCTTATGTCATATAATCTATTGTTTATACAAATAGAAAAAAGATTTCATATCTTATTTTTACTCTGTCCTTTAAAGTAAAGATAAAAGTAAGCATTTTAGGAATTCTGAATTTACTCACTGAAGCCCAGGGACATCCTGTGATATGGTATCATAGCCTTTCTTGAAAATGGGGAAAACTGTTTATCTTCTCAATAAAATGTCTGACCGAACATGCTAGGGATTCAATAATGGGAAAAGAAAAGAACATGTCTGCAATTATTCTGTAATGAATTCATCACAAGCGTTACAAGCTGAAATCTCGCTTCTCAGCGTGAACCAACTGTACCTGCTCTGAAACTGTAAATGCCCAGCAAACTGATACTTAAGCAGGTTGTCAGCATTTTCAGCCTGCAGCTTGTTTCCATCTGAAGTAGTCCAGCTAAAGGAGAAAAGAAGTGACATAACACCTCAAGTCCTTCTTACATGCACACAAAAAGTAATTGCTTGAAGATTGATCTTTGAACTAGATTCCTTCAAGCACTTTGTAAACAGTGATCTTGTATTGTTCAGAGAGCACCCGTTGTGGACTCCTTCTCAGGAAAGTTAAAGGGTAATGCCATGTGAAAAACTCACAGACTAATGGGATAATGTCCTGATAAATTAAACTATATTTAAAAAATGGAATATCCAAACAAACTAAAGCTATCAAGCTGTAGGGAAACAAGACATTCATTGATTCTGCTGAGATTTTGAATTCTTATTCCTAACTATGACAGGATACTAAAATGAAATATTTTTGAATCTCTGAATTACTTCATGAGGATCATGCATCTATGAAACATGCTGTAATTAAATATTCATGCCTAACTGCAGAAGAGAAAGTGCGTTACAGTTACGGATGTGCAGACCCTGGGAGGAATGCCTTTAACTCATATCCCTTCACCTCTTGGTGCTGGCTACCTGAATTTTCCAATCCATCAGCAAATATCACTGCATTATTGCTCATCCTTTGGAAGGTCCAAAGGCTAAATCCAAGGAATTAATGAAAAATGTTGCCTTAATGATATTTCTGCCATCCTGAACAGATCCAAGAAATGGAATGATTTCATATGTTTCAAGCTGAAGCAGGCAGGCATACACATCTTCTCTAGATGCTCAATTATAAGTCTTTTGCCTTATAATCAGTTATACATGCATGATTGCCCAAATGCTACTTCTCAGTGTCAGTCAAAATTGGAAAAATGCCTCGCAGGTTTAATTTCCTCAGTGAGTTCACTAGTGAGTTACTATCATTTGGAGACATTTAGCAGTGGAACACATTATCAGGGTAAAACCCCACTATTTATTTTAGCACAAAGGCAAAGAATGATAGAAAACTTGAGTATGTGAGAATGGTAAGTAGTATTTTAACCACTACTAATGAAATTGGGTAAAAGAGACAAGAGAAGAGTTTCAGAACTTGGGAGATACGCAGCACTAACTCTCAGTGTCAACGCATTTGTGTGCATAGTAATTAAAAAGTAATAAACCAAGGTCTATGAACCTTTCTGTTGAGAACATTTCACATTCAGTGTGCATTTGGGGAATAAATTCAGAGCAAGCCATGCATGAAAGTCTTCAGGGCATGCAGAATGCTTTACAGTATGGCTCTTCTCATGTGAGTGTCTGCATATGGGCAAAAAGAGTGCTAAGCCTGTCTACATCAGGTGTCTTTATATGCAATTAATAAGTATTCCTTACATACTAAGTCTAGTTTAATGAACTTAGTTACTACAAAAATGTTTTTTAATACGTAAAGAAAATGCTCTGCTACTCTCACTCCTGGCTGCTGTCGTTTGGAACTCAATAAGCAAATCAGAAGTAGTGGAAAAAATATCTCCCTTTATACTTAAAGTAGTTCAAATTTATCTTCTCAAATCACTATTAGCTACCTGGAAAACAAGTAAATTCTGACCAATTCAGTCTATCAGAAATATTTAGTAATATCATTTTGTTGCAGACATGTTTCAGATCTTAAGAAGTTTAAGCAAGAGCTGGTTCATTCACATTAACACACTCCTTCCACACTGGTTAATTTGCTTGGAGGCTTGAGAGTGAGAAAACTTTAATTGAAGACAAACAAAAGTTTTGACTATCTCCATATGAAATTCAATCAGGCACTTGGTCTGCAAATAACAGGGATCTAGACATAATCATATTTTTCGTTAAATTGCTATTTACCACACCTTGTGACTAACTTTCAAATTACTTTATGAGAAACAATATTTGAAAAGGTTGTGATATAATAAGCAATACTATTGACAGTTTTTGCAATGTTATTGAGTTCAGTGGCTTTCAATTAAGAGTGTGATATATACCAGCTCAGTAAATACACTAAGTTGCATACATTAGAGGATTATTTAAGTAGAATATAATGAATACCCTATGGAAATGGTCTTATTAACACTGAGATATATGATATATGAGTATACACCCAGTACATACATACAAGTGAATAAGAACAGTGTCATACCTCAGTGGTCCAAAGCCATACTTAGACAGAGTTTGCTGCACATCCATCCCTTCTCCTCAACTTCTTTTGTAACCTGCCAGGCACCTTACCATTTCCTCCTACTCAAAAAACCAGATGATTCCTGTACTAAATAACACAATAAAAAAATTATTTCTAATATTTTATAGCTCATTGGTATTTGGAAACATCATTCATGATGTGTTGGTGGAACCATGGCCTGTTCCATATATGGCACAGAAGGGCTGGAGGGAAGAGAAATGCATATCTGAGATTTGATACGAATCTCTGCTGCACAGGTCCTTCATTGACAGAAGAGCATCAATGCAAACGGCCCTTACCCACTCTGAAGCACCACCCTGACATCAGATGCAAGGGAGTGAGCCTATAATGCCATCTTCAGAAACAAGAAATAAGCAGAAAAGGAAGGTAAAGTAGTTCCTAGGTATAAATGTAAAACAACATTACTTTCTTTCCTGGGAAAAGGAAAATTTAATTTACACTTGTCAGTGTAAGAAACTCTCAAATTAAATACACATGCACCTCTGCATAGTAAAGGTGAATATACCAGTACTCGTGCCTGTCAGGACTGTTTGCAATCCGTACACCAGCGCAGAGAAAGCCAGAGGTAGCGTTCTTGGGAAACGTATGTCCTCGTTGACTAGTGCTGCACTTTTCCTGACTAATTAGTTCACTGCGGTGTAGCATACATCCATCTCCAGACTGCAACCTACTAAATGAGATGGATTGTTATTTGTTATTGGTAAAGGGTTTGTTCTTTTTATTTCCTGTTTTAATATTCTCAATTAAATCATTAACGATAGCAAAAGATTAAACCATCATGCATTCCAAGTCAATATTGAAATTCAGAGAAAAATATCACCTGCTTCTGCAGCTTGTCATTTGGAAAAAATAACACATATTCCACTAACCAAGCAGCATAACCACAATTATAAATCAATAAGATCAAAATCCCTGTGGCATCATCTTTCTGTCAACCTTTCCCCAAGACTTAGAGCTGTGGGGTAGCTGCCAGAGAAGTAGCATAAAATGGCTGCAACACAGATAAATAAAATAGAATTATTCCATCTAAAAGTTCAGATACGTTTTTCTCCTTTTTAAAGTATTGTTCCTAAAGTATTGTTTTTAAATGAATGAATGAATGAATGAATGAATGAATGAATGAATGAATGAATGAATGAATGAATGAATATCTTGTCTCGATATTTCTTAAACTCTTCATTCTATGTTATCCCTCACTTCACTTTATCCAGCTAGGCAAATTATCAAGGAGAGAAAGGGAGTGAACAATTGAGCTACAGACCACAGGTATCCCTTTAATAGCTTTCCATGGGCCTTTTAGCTAGAAGATTTCACCTCCTGCTTCACATCTGATTATTGCAAGTATTTCTTTTGATAAAAATAAAATTTTAAAGAAACATTATCCTTCATTCTAATGGTTCATTTTCAGAAGAATCCATCTCAAATGCAGCACATATATTGGAGTAGAAGAAAGAGAGAGGCAGGATATGTGAACTGCTAGCCAATACATAGATGTAAGGAAGAACCTTTTTGTCATTTCTGCAAAGATTAAGCATCCCTCATTCATCTTCATTTTATAGGTCTAGAACACTGATAACAGCTGAATGGCTTCTTTTTAAACCTTTTAAACTTCAATTCTGTACTTCCAGAGGCATTATCAGTATTAGATATTGCTTTTACTAGTAAATTAAACTAGTAAAGTAGCATTTTACTTTTTTTACCTGGTAAAAGACTCCAATTCTGTTCTCTCACTAGCAAGATTTCAGGAGAAATATTTGCATATGGACAGCAAGTACATTTTAAACTCACATTACTCTTCATCTTCCAACAAAGCATCTAAGCACAGGAATAAACCTTTAATCCTCCACTTAGACCAAATTCCCCAAAGTGCATCACATAGTGGTTTTTAAATCTTTGGAAAGTCAATGTTAAAGCCATAGACCTTAAAAAGATCTCAAAAGTGCTAAAAAGACATATATATTGTTAAATACAGGACTGTTGAAAAGTCTTTACAGACAAAATATCTTCTTTGATGAAGAGACTCTGAAAACAATCCCATGAATAGCTGAAATCGCTGAATCAATGTAGGGCAAGATTTTGCAAACCTTCATTCAGTCATTTATTCCCAATTCACCAGCTGTGATAATTCAGAAAAGGATTGCATTCACATAGTACTGAATAGTACTCTGTCCTATAGAAACGTCTGTGGGTTATCTGAAGCAATACAATTATAGTCATTGCATTAAGGAAATAGCTTTGTGGTTCTTTATACATAAATTAACTTTAAAATATCATTGTATTTTTTGTTTTTGTTGGAGAAAAGAAAATCAACTTTTATAATTGCCTGTTTTGAATCAAAACCCAACTGTTGATGTTTTTAAAGTTTCATTTTCTCTCTTATGAAAAATCTGAGATGGATTCCCACCAACTTTACCAACAAGGGGCAAGGATGCAAAATCTATTATATATTCTTTGCTTTGGTTTTATTGCAGAAACTCATATTGATTTTTTAATATATGTTATATTCTGAAGTCTATTCAAGGATTTCTACATTTTTCTTGCTTCTATTTTCCCCAGAGGTCCAAAATCCCCCTGGTAAACCCTCATGATGACTATTCAGAGCAGGATACATTCTAGCTGTTCTGCTGACACCCTCCTTGCAGTAAAGTGGTAGTCACTAAAATATGGGTGATTAGGAATTGATCAGAAAGTTAAACACAAGAAATAAATATACTGGTGGCCATATTTTTATGTAAAATCATTGCCAGTCAATGCAGGTAACTTGGTTTAGAACTTGGGTCTCTATGAATGTTAAAATATTTGGTAGTAAACAATGACTCAAAAATTATGTGAGGTTAAATCATTAGCTGAATAGCAATAGTCAATAAATAAAGATAGTCATTTGTACCTGTATCCAGGTCAGGTTTTCAGGGATAGCCAAAAGAAAAATACAGGCAACATATGTGAATATTCAAGAATATGCAGAGCCATGGTAATTCACAGCTTGCTGCTCCCTCAGCTACTGGGGCCAGAGGAGCAGCTATTCACAGTTTGTTTGCTAGCTCTGAAAGTGCTGGTGGAGTTAAAGACAACCCAAGGCAGAAATATTGAATAGAAATTCTTTGTTGTGACCTATAAAAAACAACCCCTTGTTCTTTGATATTTTCAGTACTGCAATAATTCATATCACTCTTTGTAGGCTAAGGCATCAAACAGAGAAAATGCTAAGAGGATTTCTTGTGAAAAGTAATTCTTTCTCCTGAACTAGAAAATCTAGAATTATTTGGAATGTTTTATTTAAATTTGCCTTAAAACAAGGTGTTTTTTAATTGCAAAATAATTTGCACATAATTGTTTTACATAGTATGTACTCATGTTTGTTGGCCTTACACATCCACAAAGCTTTGACTTAGAGCTCATAAGGGCAAACTGAATCTGCTTTTCATTAACACTGTTTTCTATTAAGAAATATTTCAAATCCAAACAGTGACACCATATGACATTTCACGTCTTTGTGCCTGCAACTGCCCTGACAATAAAGGTCATAATAGAGTCAAAGAAATTACGACTGAAAGATATGTCGCATTCCAGGGCTCCTCCCTTTTTTCTGGTCCAGAAGACTAGGATGCCCAAGGTCTACTCAAAAATCTGTTCTCTTATTTTAAGACTAACATATAGCAGCTGATATCAGTTTGCTTTGTTAGACCAAGGACTTCTATGTGAAATGTTAGCGAGGATGTTCCAGCTGTAACGGACGCCAACAGAGCTGGGATCGGCATTAAAGTCTCAGAAGATCTCAAACCAGTGCTCTGTGATGCCACAGTATTCCTTATGCTGGTCTGTCAGTGGGAAGTAAAATCTATTGAAAATCAAACCTTTAAACTCTTCTTTTGTTCAGCCTGCACCTCATAAAATGCAAAGGCAATCAGACAGGGAAATTGTGGTATTCTGGAATGGGATTATCTATCCCTTTCCTTCCGTTAGCCCCATTTTGGATGAGAAGTTCTCTCAGAAACAGGTGAAATATACTGATACTTTCCAAAGTGTCATTCTATGGGGCTCTCACTACACTTCCATTGGTTTTCTTTTAGGCATTTAGAAACTGAGTGATTGTTGTTAACACCATCATAATTCCTCAGCCAAATCTGACTGAATTTGCCAGGCAGAAATGGAAACAGTGTGTTTCCAGCTCTCAGGTCATGCTATATGTACATTTGTGTTAATAATACTTGCTGGATCTTAAGGACAAAACTCAGTTCTCCTGTCTGCAATGCAGTTTTTTAGCTGCAGTGCAGATCATTTATATCCATGCTCCCTGTCCAAGTCTCAGTGAGGTTATCTGTGATTTTGTGAACATCCCTCTGCAATTTCTTTCCACATTTTAGTGTTTCTTTCACAATCAGTGTGATTAGAGAGTATGTGGGGCCTTTCTATCTGTGCTAGCTTGTTGCTGACCCGGTGTCTCTATTCCTGCTTTTTCCTATGACTCCTTAAGGCACATTCATTGCTGACCATCCAGACACTCCCAGCCTAAGCAGCTACAAGGGTGACCTAGGGTCTCTGACTTCACTTCTTCAATATGTAGTGGATATCAAAGAATTTATGTTTTATTCTGACATGCCTTCAGTTCCCACTTTGCACTAATCCACGTGAGACCAGAAAAGAGTTTCTCTCCTGACAGCTGGGACAGTACTGCCCAACTTCACAGTTCTTCATTTTTTACCTGTCATGTTGAGGAGTGCAGGAACAGCAGAAACCTGGCTAGAAACCATTAGAATAGCAGTTACAAGTTACCTCCTTGTAGTACAGTGCTTTCCTATAAACTTTTCATAAGAAAACTGATTTTTTTTTGTGTTTTCTCACTTTCATTTCTTCCCTTTCTTCTGTAAAAAAATGAAAGCATAAACCTACACCTAAAATAGTAGAAGACAGATTTTCCTTAATCAGGGTACTGGCAAACTTCAGCCATTTTTCCACAAGTGTAAATGACTCGGTGAGGCAGAGACACTATTTTTTCTTCTGTTCACTTTCTTAACTCTTTTCCAAAAGGCCATTCTGATGAGGAGCCCCTCTCTGCACGTGGATCTGCAGGAGCCTTTTTATTACTTGGTTTGATTTTTGACCAGACCATTGATGCACATAATTGAAAAGCAGTGTCTAAAGTGCAGAAGGAACCAATTGAGAAAACCGTGCTCTTTCGAGACACATTTATATGAGTATATAGACATGCATAGCTATATACACACGGGCACATTAGACATATATAAATACGTATACACAGGCACAAAGAAAGAGTATCTTTTTGTAATCCATTCCAAAACCTGTCGTTCAATACAAGAAACATGACCCTCCCCCTCCAGGCAGTGTTTGTATGTGCCTATAAAAGATGGCTACATGGTACTTTATTTAAGGCTAAGTATTGCCAGAAAAACTGAAATAGTAGGAAATTTTTCATGAGCAGGCTAGACCAGAGCTAAATGCTGCATTGCACCAACTAGAAGAGGGTGCCTTCCTTTTGCCTGAATTTACCCTCTGTTTCACCACTTCAGACAAGGAAAACAAGTCTTCAAACATCTAGGATTATAGCCATCCCTTATTCCTGCGTTCTAGTGCTGTGTGCACAGCAGAATTTCATCATCTTAAAAGACCGAACCACCAAAAAAAATGGAGAGAATGCACACATATATCAACAAATTTTTAAAAGCCTTATTTTTATCACTGACATCAGCACTTCTTTAACGAAACTTATCAAATGTCAGGTATTTTCTGATGTACCAAACTCCCTGAAGCGAACTCTGTGCTGAAATACATTGCTAAAAACCCATTGGCATCACTAAGTTTTATTAAATTCTCCTCTAAAGATCAATTCATAATTTTCTTTTGGTGAATACTTAGCTGTGTGGGCTATTTCAGAAATTGGAAATTGATCACTGAAGCTATATGTTATTGTTTCTTTTTCATGCCTGGTTAAAAATGCAAGTGGTATTGGAATGAATTGCTGCTCTTGCAATTTTTAAAGTTTTCCATAGCACTCAGTCATGGGTGCTAGGAATTCAGTTCCTCTAAATATTAATTTCACCAGAGTGTGACTGTATGAGAATATAAACATAACATAGAAAATAGGGTGAGTCCAGACAGAAAGTTCATTGTGAAGTGACTGCTGCTAATATTACAGAAAGCTTTCTAAAGCATATAGAAAAGTCTAGATTCAAAAACTTCAGCCTATATTTTACACATGGTTCAGTACGTAAAGCAATTTATTTAGCAAAAAAATCAAGAAAAAAATTTTACAAAATGACCTTTTATTAATCCCAACAAAGAGAGAAGAAAATTCTGCAGAATTCCACAAAAATGGTTAAAACAAAACCAAAAGAACATGAAGTGAGAGCACCCTCTTCTGATCATTATTTTGTTTTTCAAGTTCTAGGTAAAATATCTTCTGCATATGTTGCAAAATTCCAGGGATCTGCTCTTTAATCACAATCAGAAATATATAATCTGCTTGGAAAATGAGTTTGACAAATTTGTTTCAGCTACAAACTAATATTTTTATTTTAGTTGTTCTATTTTTTCTTTTTCAAAGATTAAACCACTTCTTCCAATAAATCTTTTCCCTTGTATGATCCACTCTTATTTCTATGAGTCCACCCAGAGCCAGAGGTGCAGGGAACAGTCTGTTTTTTTTATTTAGTTTGTGTCACCAAGAAAGCTTTAAATTCAGCTAGGGAAAAAAAAAAAAANCAAAGGAAAAAAAAAAAAAAAAAAAAAAAAAAAGCTAGTGTAATACTAAAATAATGTATTTACAAAGATCAAAGTGGGAATGGAGGATGCAGAGATTAAGAACAAGAGGAAGATTAGGAAGACAAATATTTTTTTATAGCTATAGCAGCCTCATTTGTATAGCATTCTCACACAGACCAAGCTGAAGACATAAATTCCAACTCCCACTGTAATTCAGGGAAAAAAAGGAAAGAGAGCAGTCTTGTACCTCACTTTCAGTCTCTGAGGACAAGAGAAGTAACTTGTGAATATTAGAGCTAATAAAGCCCGATTTTCTCCAGATTTTTGATTCAGTGTTGATTGACTCTCATATCTGAAAGATGAAAATTGTGACTGAAGCTTGTTCTACATTTGAGGCACTTAGATGTGCTCTCTTCAGTGTGTATTCTCTGGGATTTAAAAAGACTCAAGCTCATGCTGTCCTGTTTTTATCAGTGGGTAGCAGTCAAATTTCTCTCTGACCTGGGCATCTATTTTCATAAAGCTTGTAGGAACATCCTGTCTCTGAGATTTTTGTTCCTTTATCAAATTTCATAAAAATACAACTGGTTCAAAGAACTAGATAGCATGGGCTAATGGGCAGATATATATTGACATATCCAACATAATGCATGCTTTGCCTCATTTAATTAAGCCTCTGAAGCTTTTCACTAGGGAGCTGGAGATAGGCAGAGTTGTGGGAGAGGTTCCCCTTGGTGTAGGTAGCAATTCAAATCAGAAATTAAGCTGAGAGAGACAATGGGATTCAGCAGCCATGGCCAATAGTCTCCCGCAGTGCAGATGTGGCAGGACATTTCGGGGTGAGTGATCCCATCTCTCAGCAAGAGAGGCTTATGTACCAGCATGCACTCTCAGCATCACACACATTGAAAACCAATAGAAATGAAATTGGAAGATACAGGCAGAATCCTATTATGTGATAAGGAAAGCAGGGTGGATAGAGACAGCACAGCAGTAAGGGGATCATAAAAACTAACAGAGCAATTTGGTATCTGAGAAAGTGGATGCACTATTCACCAGATGCACTCAGCCAGAGTGGATTGTCAGATGAGGCTTGTCCTTGTCAAAATACAATAAATTAGCCTCTTCAGCTTTGTCTACATTTAAGGTTCTGGCATGAACCATTTTAGACAAACGTGGCGTGGTGGTTGAAGTGTACACAGGAATGGCACAAGACCAGGATGATGCTGAAATATCATTAAAATTGATGGTTTTGGCTTCTCTGTCTGTCATCTTTAGTACAGCATTGCAGTGCATCTGGAGGCCTGACATTATCACAGAACAATGTAGAGCCTTCTGGGAAGGGAGGTGCTACAGCCAGAAGACTGGTATATGGCAAATGTACAGGAACAGCTTTTGATTCTGCTGATAGAGAGCCGTATCGTAATTCAAGGTATCCAACAGGAATGAAATCCAGCTCAGGCTGTTATGTGTGCTTGCTTACAGAAATGGTATCCTACAGCTAGGCTTTAGAAACAAAAGGTTCAAACAGTGTCCAAATCTCTTAAGAGGTAACGTGTGGCAACCCAAGGCAAATGCAACTTCGAGTTATTGGCTCAGAAGTGGCAATCTAGAAACTGGGATTTCAGGCTATTAGAGTAGAAATAAAGGAATTGTCTCTTCTTCCTTCTGCATGCTTATAGAATCATAAAATGGCTTCTATGAGGAAGACCTTAAAGATTATAGAATATTCAGTTGGAGCTCCAAAGTGGGAATGATCAACCCAAAAAAATCATTACCCTGCAGCTTGAATGTACTGGAAGGGACAGCAACAGAATTAGCTTGCATTTTTGAGTCTGGCCATTTGCTAACCTTCAATAAGACGCTGGCATATGTGAATACATGTGGTTTGAAATGCTAGGTCAGTCATGTAGTTGGCATCCATAAGGTATCCCCTATGGAAGTTATGGGAATCTCCAGAGCTATGAGTTCTTATTATCAAGCTTCACTAAATGTGGACCAGCACTACATGAAAAGGTTGTTCAGTAGAATTAAAATTATCCTGGGGCATAGGAAGCCACAGACTTCAAAGTTTTTAGTTATTTGCACATCGTATTTTATTTTTTTGCTTTTAACAAAACAAAAGACAAGCTTTTACAATCTTTCATTATGAAAAACCTCAAGACATACTAGGAATGACACTTGAGCACAACACCTATAAAGAATGAAAAGATTATAAGATGATGCTCAACGTCTTTCTGGTAAAGAAGTAGAGAACAAGGTTTGATTTATACTTATGTAGTTACAAAATTTCTTCAGAATTTGTTATAATATTATTTTGAAGTCAACACTCAGTTTTTCTGTTCTCAGAAATGCACCTAAGGGTTATCAAGATAAGCCTGGTAAAACCATAGCAAGGATTGTATTAGATCCCTGTGGCCAACTCATACCTGTGGCCAGTGATAGTGTAGGGTAGAAGATTTTCCTATATATCTTCTTTTCTTCACAAAGATGGAAAACACCACAAAAAAAGACAGCTGTATTCATTAGATATATCATCTAAAATGTATTGCTGTAAATGCAGAGCACTTTGATTAGGACTGAATTAGTGACATGCATAACATAGTTCAGCCTATGAGTCTAATGGAATAGCATTTAAATGCATATAATTGAACAGATGGTTCCTTTAGAAGAGACTAATGCAGTGTTACATGTTTTTTGTTCACCTTTTACTGGAATTCACCCAAAGCAGGTGCTTGATAAAGCAAAACAGGAGGAAGCGGACCGAAATGAACTGCTTCTAATGAAATGAGGACATAGAAAAGGAGAAGACAACCCCTTCTCCTCTATCTTCCAAGAATATATGAGTGTGTACAATGCAAGCTTTGCCCATGGTGGCAAATCTCACAAGCTTGTTACTGAGATAAAATGAATGTTGTTTACAGCAGTGTCATTAGTATCAGCATCATTACCAGGGGAATAGAAGCTGAGCATGTCAATACGTAATTGAGGTTTGAACTCCATTTCATGCCCTCATGTTAGTTTTTTCCTAATTTTGTCAGTTTGCTGCTTCCAAAGTGGCCAAACTCCAACTAGAGCCATAGCTGCTATTCCAGATCCATTTCTTATCAAATCTTAAAGCAAAGATTAAATTCCTTTCCTTTATGAGAAATCAAATAACCCTGCATAAAATCTTTTTACTATCTAGGTTCCAAAGTTACTTGCCATAGCAAGGGAAACAACAGTGCTGCAGCTGTTTGTGTGTTAATACAGGTTATCCAGTGTTTTCCGTTAACTAGTGGTAAAATCTGGATTAAACTTAAATTCCAAATGAGTCAGGATTATGGTTTGTGTGCACATGCAATGGTGCTAAAATCTTACAGGGTTTTTTTCTTCTAAAGTTTTGGCTGTGTTTGCCCTGGAGTAGGAAAATAGGGTCCATTCCAGTTTGGAAAGAAACCCAGAACCCAAATTATATGAATACACTCCCATCAAGAGACTAAAATGTCTCCAAATGCTCCCTTTTTCTTCTCTTTCTGAGGATGGAAAGTTTGAAGTTTGGGGCAGAAAGATGTCTCCAGATGGAAACTGATGAAAAGCAATTTGGCAATATTATTAAAGTGGACCCCTGGTTTTAATTATAGTTATATAACAAGTGATGGCAAATACATTACAGAGTTAGAAATTACATCAAGCTTATCAGGTTTAAATGCTGTCAAGCACCCACTACAGTAAGCAGAATCCACTTTAGTTTTCAGTTCTTTGGTTGAGATAGCTTGTTCTTGCAGTGACCTGTTGATCAACCCAGAAGACTCTTGCAGCTCAGTTTCTCACAACAAACCCAAAAAACCCTATTTCAAGGGAAATTTTTCCAAAATATTTAAACTGACTTCTAAAATAAAAACTCACCCTTGTGACAGCTGTTAGCAGTGTGCCAGTGAATTATCTGGGATCATTTATTTAGGATTTCATAGAGCTTTAAAGGAAAACTGTTGGTACAGCCACTATTCTGCCTGCCTGTAATACTTGGATTTGAAAAATCAGGAGAAAACCTTGACATAAGAATTGAAAACTTATGCTCCCAAGGTATTGTAGTCATGAAGTTACTTTGGACTTGCAGAATACAATAATGATTTTGGTTGCTAAAATGGTGAAAACAACAGTCAGGGTTTAAGAAGCCTGAACTTCAGTGTGAAAAGTAGTCCACCTGACAATGCTGTTCTGCCCGATTTTAATTAATCTGTCACTATAAACATGACCTAGATACCAGAGTACAAAAGTCATCTTGTAATAGCTGTTCCCTAGAGTCCTCCTTAACTAGCATTTGCCGTTTACATTTGCTCATTCAACGACGAAGAGCAGTTAATGAGCTCCACCTACCGCTGCATGGAGTGAATTGTACTAACGGCACCAGGTCCCCAATACTTCCTCGGGCTGCACTGGTAGAGATGTTCCAGGCACTCTGCTGCACCATGCCACTGGCAAGAGCTGATAGCAGAAAACAGAAGATTCACTTCTTTCTGTTTCTTCTTCTGTTCTTCTGTCATCAGCTTTCCTGTTACGTAGGTTTTCTTTAACCTCTAATCTTTTTGGTAATTTACTTTTGAATTGCAGGGTGACAATGTGGGATATCTTTGTTTGGGTTTTCTTATAATATGTTTCACCAGTGCCAAACAGCACAGCAGTTCTTTTAAAATAATTAGCAGGAAAACTGAAGAGACTTACAAATCAGGAGAGGAAGCTATTTAAGTTACTGCTGCACTATTAATAAACAAGGCCACTGTGGGTACTCAGATCAACAGATGGATGCCCTCATCTTATGCTTGCCATATGTGTTGACTGGAGCATTTAGATGAGCTATTCATTTGTTTACTTTCTAAAATAAATTATCTCATGGTGATTTAAGATTACTTCTTAGTTTATGAGAGGGTTAATGAATGCCTGTTCTAAAATATAATTTTCATTAGTATTTCTCTTCTGATTTACATGGAATATTTCACATACTCTCAAAATATCCCAACTAGCATCACAGTAAGCAGGCTGCACGAGATACTTAGCTATGACACAGCCAAACCAGAAAAACATCAGATAATTGCTGAAGTAATAAGGTAGTAAGGATTAATACCTTCATATGCTTAAAATCTCAAAAAAAATAATATCATGTATGACTAAATATCTCAGCATAAAATTTTATTTTCATAATATTTTTCCACAAAAAAAGAAAATAATATCAAATATCTTTTTAAGTTCATAAATGTTTTTCTAGTCTGCACAATGCTTCAATACCTGTGAGGTGGCTGCTGAATCAAACAGAAGACCAGGATTTCAGGCTTTCTACAGGGGAATGAAATGTATTCCTAGAGTTGGCTGCTGCCTTCAGAAGCGTTGAAAGCAGGGCACCTCCTGCTAACAGCAAAGTAAACTACATGAAGATGCATCATCAGTCCCTGTTGCTAACTCCCTTCACCTGCCACAGGTCCCTCATCATCTGCCTCAAGTGATCCCAAACATGAGAGGACATTTCTGAATTATGAGTCTAAGAAGGACTCTGGGTAGAAAACTTTAAATCAAACTAGAAAGCACAAGTATCAACAAGAAAATGGTTGCAGAAAGTCCAAAGTCTTTCCCCTTTTCACTAGACATAAAACCAAAGCCATTTTCACTGCTTCATGCTCAACTCTGGTCCCTGCTCTTAGCACTGAAAGAGACTTTTCCATCTCTAATTTATCTCTGAGTTGTAGCCTCATTCGTGGATGCTGCTTACTTAGAAGAACCTTTTCAGCTAACTCCAAGGAATTTGATCATTTCTGGGGAGAGAAACTATGTTTGAACAAGATAATTTAAATACTGTTCTTCATACACCACACTGAAAATCTGTTGGGAGCACCTTGTACAACAAATTCACATCAAACCAAGTTTTACTTTTGAAATTAGTAATTAATGCAGAATTATGCAAAGCAGAGTAATAATCTGGCTATGCAGTCTATTCTTTCATGAAAACATGGGGGACTTTAGTGTCTAACTCTGTTTACAATTAACACATCAATGGGAAAACAGACCCTGTTATCAGTTAATGTACAGTAAATAAATCTCAGACCTTCAACAGCTTTCTAAAAATAATATTTAAGATTAATTATCTCCAAACTAATTGGAAGCTACAGAACTCTAAATGCTTACTTTATCCTTGTAGTAAATGTAAATCTCAAATTTAGTTTTAACACAACAGGTAACTTGCAATGTGTACATAACTATCTGAAAAGATTCAGGAATAATGTAAACATCAACATTAAAAAACTAAATACAGAGATTTACCATTTGCAGTCTGTGAATTTTATGAGAGTTAAGAACTGGAAAGAGATCTAAGAGTCCAGTTTCACACTTCATTTCCGAGAAAAAATATCATACAATCTGTTCCTGAATAAAGGGACTAAGGTAAAATATGCAACAGCAAAATGTTAAACAAAAAAATAATTGGTTTTTTGGCTGCTCATAAACACAGGTAGTCTTGGTTCGATTTCTTGAATGTATTTGCTTTCATATGAAATTCAGAAAAGCCACAACCTACCAAGAGCCACTAGACTATTCTTAGTCTTGCAACAAGCCTTGCAAAAGACATTAACAACAGAGGAACAAATTTTCAGTAGTCAATCTATTTAGAATATAAAAATACTGAGGACCTAGTGATTTTCTACCAGTGTGCAATCATTTTTATGGATTTAGATGTGAGCAGGAGAAAATCTAACCCACATTGTTATTCTGCACTTTCGTTCTTCTTATGTAATGGTGTTCTTCATAGGCAGCAAAGACTGTCCATATTTGGAAAGCTTTTTAATGCATTTCTAGGGGTGCATTGTGCCAAATCATCAGAAATGCCAAGATAAACATTATAAAAGCACGTATATATGTAGATAGCTAGATAGCTAGATAGCTAGATAGCTAGATAGCTAGATAGCTAGCTAGCTAGCTAGCTAGCTAGATAGATAGATAGATAGATAGATAGATAGATAGATAGATAGATAGATAGATAGATAGATAGATAGATAGATAGATAGATAGATACATAGATAGATGCATACATATACACCTGTATACATGGTCAGGAAAAAGGTATAATAATAAGTGCTTTTAAACTTCCACACTGCAGTATAAAAAGCAGGCTGCTGTACCAATAGCTTTTGTAATATTTGTCAGTGAAGTAATCACTTGGAAAGACTGTCATAATTTTTCATCAAGTGGGTCATAAGTTCATATGTGTAAAACTTTTCCTATTGTATTGAAGAAACTTGTTCACCTTTCTGTAAATGTTTTTAATGGCAAGTGACTCAAGAAGAATTTGCTAATCTCAAAATGAATCATATCAAATTTTTCTTCTGCATAATAGTTGCCCAGGCAGTTGTGACTGAGCAGAGTACAGAGTATAAATGTCAAGAAAAAAGGCCATATCTCATTAAAAATTGGCAAACACCTAAATATGTCCTCACTTAGGGAAATACATCTCTCTGGATGTAAACCTTCTGACTCCAGGCTATTTCTGTAGTCTGCCCTGCACTTACTCAGAAAAGCCATTGATGCCTAAGGGAGTTGTTTCTAAAGATGCAGAGAAAGCTTGATACGTATTTGTGACCTTACAAAGACTGATATTGTTTGGTGTGTGTTGGTAGCCCATACCTTCAAAACTGTTTCTTGCTATGTAGCAAAATCACTTTGATCTGCAAATAGACATTTTCTTATATAATCTTGAAAATGTATACATTACTGACAAAAGTAGAAGGAATTGAATACAGAAATCATAGCAGGAAAACACTTCATTGGTTTTATTTTTACATCTATTGAATGCAGTTCAGAAACAAGTATAATATAACTCTTTTTTTACAAAGTTGACCATTAAATATTAAAAAAGGACTTCTTGGTCTTTGATAAGTAGTTTAATATGGGACATGCATGCTGAGGAAATTCAGTTTTAGATGACAGACATTTAACAGCAGTAAAGTGAGTTAACAAGAAACTTTGTAGACACAAAGATGGCATGAAGTCCTTTCATATCCTTTATCTAAATGCAAGTTCTCCATTCTTCTGCAACTTCCTCTCTCATACCTACTTTCTAAACTTTAAACCAATTTTAAACAATAAAATATTTAGAAATACAAATAATACACCCAATAAAATACATTAATTATGATGAATGATAATGGGAAAGAAAATCTAGCATAGTTGTCTATGTGGTAAGGATTTTTAACATGGAAGCAATCAAAGATACAGAAAAGTCTTTTCATTACTGACATTGGTGAACTACACACAGTGTGTTTACTTCTCTCCCTTTTTCTGTCAGTGCTGGTTTGTTTGCTCTTGTCTGAATCGACCTTGTTTGTATTGTCATGGGTACTGCAGTTGTTAGTGACTGCTGCCAGGGCTCCATTCTTCTCTTCTTCAGTATCTTCATCATCATCCTGATAGGAAACAAAACAGCAGGTGCTTAAGTGCATGTTTCATCACCTATTTCCTTTAGAGATACAGCAAACGGGATTTGTGTTATGACTCCTCCTCTACCTCACTTCTTGACTTCAAAGGCGAGCACCTACGTGCACCAGACAGCTCTTTGCAGCTTTCAAGGCCTCCATTTATGGGACAATCACTGACCTAAGCAACACTGTATTTCAAAACCTTTTGAAAGACAGTTAAGAAAAGCTGGATTCAAACAGAGACCATTAACTGCACCTAAGACAGCCACAAATCCATGAAATGCACAACCATAAACTGTCATCTGCTCAGGGAAAATACTGGCAAAGGTTAGTGCCTAGGAAGCAGGTAAAGCAAAGAGCCAATCTGGAGATGGAAAAGGTAGGGTAGCTGCCAGACCAGCTAGTTAAGCTGGTTACACCTCAAATCAAGCACTCCAGGATACAAGATGCTCTCTTTGTGTGCAATTGGCTTCTCTATTCTTCCACCAGAAGGTGCTTTGTGTTAAAAGTCAAGATATTTTTTTAAAAACGAAATAAAAAAAAAGAGGGACAAGCCCAACAGCTAATTTAATACTGAATAGGTTATGCTACTTTCTTTTGAGTCTTGAAACCCACACTTTAAATTCAAAGTTCTGCTAGGGTTAAACATATTTTTATGTGCTTCAGTGCATCTAGACAGGTCTTCAGAGAATGATGTATAAGCCTTCTGGTGGGTTTTGTTTCTTTGATTAGAAATGGCTCAGAGCCATGAAGTTCGTGTATGAAATCTTTACCCTTTGAAGTCAGTGGGTTTTCTGTTACTGACTCAGAGGACACAGGATTAGACATCAGCTGTGGCTTCAGCTCTAAAATTTCCTTGAAAGTTCTGGGGTATTTAGTTTGGTTTGGGATATTGCAGAGACACCAGCAGATTCAAGCTACAAAGACTGGTTGAAATTTGGAACTAAACTAAACATTATATATCCTTGGAAGAGGTGCCATTTTAATTCAGGTAGGCATACACATAATTTTAATTTTCTCTTGATAATTTTATTCCCTCCCAAATCAGTGGTTGGCATAAAAGCAAGAAAAGTCTAAAAAAATTATTTGTGAAATGTGGAATGCAGAATCTCTTTCCTCTGACAAATTTGGTTTCTTCCGTTTGCATCATGAGAAGAAACAGATTCTCAAAAGGACAAACTTTGGTAAGGTTAACATGTACAGCCCTATGTGCAGCCAGATAAAAAGCTCATTTAGAAATATCCCAGCTATTAAAGTCAAAGAAAGCTCATTAAGCCACCTAAGTGATCTCCACGCCAAAGCAGAATTGCTCTTCTGCCCAGGGTACATGTAGACAGCACAATCCTTGAGTCTTTCTTCATCTAAAATTAGTTACACCCTTGAAAATTAAAGTCGAGTCTGTCCTCAGACTGCTATGAATCAGTGAAGCAGAACAAATGGAGCTAGGAAAAGGATTATTACTGTTTTTCACTTTCAATTAAAAAAAAAAAAATCTGGTATATTTTATTTGGGAGAGATAAAGGTAGCTCAACACAACATGTCATCCTAAAAATACACTCACCACAAAACCTTGTTCATCTGCCACCCAGCCTCCTACACCTTCATGCGAATTTTGAAACCAAAGGCCAGGATAAAATCTGACTATAAAGTATTAAGAGGATCAATCCATAAAATTCCAGTCTGAACCTTAAGCAATCCCCAGGATAGTACTAAAACTCAAACCTCAAGTTTTACTTGGGGCCTGACTCTGCTATAAATACCTATCTCTTCTGCTTCAAAAAGTTCAGGCAGCTGAGGAGAGCACTGGGGATGCAGAGGAGCCTTTGTCAGCAGTGCCTGGCACTTGAAACGAGGCACTGCATCAAGAGCCTAATGAATGCACTCAGCACTTCAAAAGTTAATAAAAATAAAGGAACCTGACAGAAGAGTCCTGACTTTTTTCCCCTGCTCTCATTTCTTCAGAAAGGGGAAGCAATGCAAAACAAAAACTGCACTTCAAAACTGGCAGGATTTGAGGCATCATTCTGCGTAAGAGTCGATTTTTCCCTCAGATAGAGGCGGCTATATGTTATTCAGAATTAGTTTTATTTCAGAGTATTGATAGGACATTGCACATGTGCCATTTTTCTTTTCACACAACCGCATGTGAGCAATTCACAGAAGGCTAATGCATTATTAGGCTGTTCTTGACTCCTTTCTACTCCCCAAGAGGCAGTTATTATTTAAGCAGAGAATACTGCATGCAGTGCCAATGTACTGGATTCTATTTGCTCTCACAAAACAGAGAAGAGTTGACAGCAAAAGTGCTGTATCACATTGGTTGAAAAGGAAAAAGCTGGTCTAGAGGAGAAACACATCTGCTAGTTTGTAAAAATCTGCAGTCTTATAAAGTGGGACTTTTCCATCTTGTTATAGAGAACTGACCATGACGAAAGACTAGGATGGTTTACAATATATTAAAAGAAATTGTGTTACAAGGATAGTTGTCACTTCAACTGGATAATAAAGGTGCTCAGGATTGAAAATGTGTGAACCCAGTGTTGCCCACCTGGAGCTTATGCAGTACTCACAAAGACTGCACAACACTTGCACGGAAATGCCATATAAGCTGCACAGCACTCTTTGTAACCTCATTTTCAGTTTTCAAACTGTTCTCCATTCTGCTTAAAAGGTAGAGGTTTAAGTGAAAGACCAAGGAATTCCAAGGAGGAATTCTCTCCTTTATAAGAGGGCACAATTCACTCCTTTCTACAAAAGAGAATAAATTCCGGAGAGGGAACCTCTCCATTTAAGCAGCCTGTTGTTATGGAGCTGATGTGAATGGCACATTCTGCCTGACCTTCCTGGCAGCAGGCAGTTCCTCTGCTTTTGCCATTAGCTTTGAAATAGTCTCTGTGGGTCCTGGTTCACATGACATGAGACAGTGTAAGAGTGTCGATATGATGAGCTCTTTCACAAGTTTATATTCTAAATTAGAGATCCTAAGGGCTTCAAAAGGATTTAATATGTCAGTGCCCAACTGCTTTAAAGAGCAAAGTGGAAAGCAACAGGTATAACTAATTTCTGTACAAGAAAGAGGGTGACATTTTCATTTCGCCCCCTACATTTATTTACATAATTCTGAGTGCAAATTTTCTATCAGCTCACATATGGGAATAACAAACTGGAAAGTGAGATTTCCAATTAACCTGTGTCCACAAGAGAATATGATAATGAGGACAACACATTTACAGTGACGATACTCACACATAAATTGCTAAGTACCTGCTAGACACTGACATGCAAATTTAGTTGGTGCTTCTGTCCTTGTGATGCTTTGTTTTTAGAATGAGAAATGAGAAATACAAATAAGCTGTGCTTGCCCTTGGCTACAGTAAGAAAAGGACATTACAGGCATTTTCCTTATTGTACAGAGTCTTTAGTAAATGTAGGACCACACAATTACCCCTTCCCTTATATCCTTATATTCGTGTGGCCAAAAAGTGAGTTCATCTGTTTTGCTCACTCCAAATGCACAGCAGAGGCAGGAAACATGTCTGAAGTGAAAGACTGCTGCTTTTGGTCATTAAGTTCATCATAAAACTTCACCTTAAGCCTGTCTTCTTCATTTTACAGCTGTACCTCCACTTCCATGCAAAACTTTGTAGTCTATGAATAGTTCCCATGTCCACTCCATCTGCAAGGACTGGTACATGCTCCAGATTAAAGGGATTCTGACACAGGCAGGTTTAGGCAAGGACAGTTATAAGTGCCCTTCACAGATCCAAAGATGCTTAATCATCCAAGCACTGAAGCACTTTACTTTCTTACCCAAACTTCCAATAAGCTTTTTTTTTCCCCCTTGTTCTATGGGCAAAATGACAGCCACTTACTTCACAAGATGGATATGCTCAGAGGGAGTTGTCACTGATGTTACCTTGCCAAGAAAAATTACTTTCAGGCTTTCCACTCAAATCCTCTTTCAAAATGAGTGTTTGCCCATCTGCAGACAATCCCCTGATAGATGTTATCTCATAAAACTCACTGGGTGGCTCAGCTTCATGTCCATTTTGCAGTCTTCCTCAACACACCTAGACCTAATAACAGCTTTGAACCATATTCCTGTGCATTTACAGGACCTATCTCTCATCCAAACACACAAAATCACATATTAATCAGTGAAATATCTAGACATAGAAACCCCAAACATATTGGCTGACCGTTATTGTTTTAAAGCTCCTCTAGTTGAACTCAATATCCTGTTCCTTGAGTCTATTGAGGAACTTTGCTTAGGCATTTGTGATGCTTTGTTTTAGTTTGGCTTAAATATTGTCTATCTTTCTTCTTCTAGCTGTTTATCACTATAGCACTCAACCAGACTTCCTTGTGCTTTTTTTTTCTTATTCTCATTTTCCATGTTTTACTTTTTTCTGTTAATCCAGAAATTTCATAAGCTGCTTAAAATTTTCTTTTCTATCAAGCATATTAAATTCATTTCCATAATTAAAAGCTGCAAAACAATCATCTTCCAGCCTCCTTGTGATTTCTTTTCATGGCTTATGAAAGCAGTGCTATACACAAGAGATGGAAGATGTGACAAAACTCCTTCACGAACCTGTCATGATTATTTCAGCAAGATAACAACCAACAGATTCAAAAATGCCTATGTTGATTTCATTCATTTTTATTTTAAGTATATTTCACAGTATTTCAGAATTGTAAGAAACTCATTAGAGCAGCAAAAAGCACTGTTATAATAATGATGCAGAAGAGAAAGTGGATCCCAGTCTGAACCTCAGCTGCAGCTGTTGAAAGAAAAAGTATGAGCAGAAGGCGATAGGGATCTGATACACCCGATATATGAAGCTGTCTGCTGGGAAACTGGCTCATGTTCCATGCACATACAAGTTCCATAAATGGGCTGTGATAAACTCTTTTCTTTTTTTTTTTTCCATATTGCAATAAGGTCAAATCACCACACTCAGTCTGATTTTTGAACTGTAAGTAAGTATATGCCTCTGTCTGGGAGACAAGAAGTGTCTGTGATTCTTGCGATGTGTCTAGTACATTGTTCGATAAATAGCCACATATCCACGCCAAAAGACAGAATCATTATGAAAGGGTGCTTCAGTTTGTTTGATCTCTCCCAAATAAGCTCCAGATATACATACATTTTTTGTTTGATTATTATGTTTCCCTATCCTAATTCTAAAAAAGGATCTTCCTTAAATACATTCACCATTAGTGCTAAGAGAATTCATTCTCTTCAGCAGGTATAATTTAAGCCTTGTTTATAGAACAACTAAAGAATACCTTTGGAAGTTCCTTTGAATTGAGTCGATGCAGAGTGCAGAAATGAGTCACAGCATACTCTAACAATGCTCCAAAGATGAAGCTGAAGCAGATACCAAGGTACACATCAATTGCCTTGATAAAGCAATTAGCGTTTGGCAGGGAAGTCCTGGCTCCCATCATCAGTGTTGTCATTGTAAGGACTGTGGTAACACCTGTAGAATGCAAAAATATATGTTCTGATATAACAAAGATAGCAACAAAGGCCTCCACTACAAGGCCCCTACTACAAGTGAGTCTTTTCCTGGCTCTGAAACTCCTAGGATGCCACAGCATTTAATGGGTCTTGTTTTAGAAAGAAGACTTTCAAATGAATTTGTGATTCTGAAGTTAAATGATAAACCCTCATGAAAAAAGTTAGTAAAGCTGAGAAGAAATTAAAATGAGAGAGATTTTGGTGTCATGGAATGTATATTTATGATTAACACGTTATTATTGCAAATCTATGCAAAAACTCCCTTAAAAATATTCAGATATCATTTTGCTCAGTGCAGTTGCCCACTGGCCTCATTTGGTGTGAAATCTTTCTTTCTTTGGTACTCTGTAGGAGTGTTTTTCCCACCCCACCTGCAGCCTGATCAAAACTGATTTGCATTCTTTCCCCTTCAGAATATCCTTTATTTGAAATTAATTATATTTAATCTCTTATAATTTTCTTATTATTCATGTATTAATTAGTATGTATCATTAGACCTCACAAAAGCCTCATAATTCTGTCTGTGCATACCATGTGTTTGAATGTGCTTAAATTATTTCTGAAATTAGAGAGTTTTTTCCCTTGCTTTCGGCAGCCTCCATGGCCTTCAAGTCTCCTGTAGCTCCCAAAGACATTTTCTTAGTTAAAGAATAGCAAGGTTTTAAGGGAAATCTGCATGATATGGCAAACCAAAAGAGTAATTCCATGAGTAATTCCAGAAGTGTTTGCAACTTTGGGAAATGGATGCCATATACATGCAATAAAGAAAGCATCATAATGATGCATCTCTTGGGTTGCCTTGGTTTATTGGCTTCTCACCTATGCAGATTCTGGCTGGAACTGATGACTGGCTTATCCAAAATGATACCCAGGAGAGCACAACCAGTAGGATGGATGGTACATATGTCTCTAATATGAAATACAAGATGTTTCTCTTGAGTTCAAAGTGAAAGACTAGTTTTGGGTAATGTCCTGTGGAAAGAGCAGGGAAAAGTATTCTGAAGGTGCAATTCATAAAAAGTTCTTTGAAATAACAACATGTATTACTTGGGTGAAATACAATGCAGTAAAATCTTAACAAAGAAGCTTGAAGAAATTAGACATGGTGATGAAAAATTTAAATAGAAGTCTCTAAACTGAAGGAAACAATCAAAATATGTAACACCCAGTAACCATATCCAGAGTTTTATTAAAGACATCTTGAATTGGAAATTAAATGAGGATTAGTGAAGCAAAAAATAAAACAAAAAATGCATGGAAAGGATGTTTCATTATATAAAACAAGAGAAGGAAATTTGAAATCACGTATGTATTTAGCTGTCACTTTTCATAACAATGAATGAGCTACTATATGAACCAGTATAGCAACAATTGTAATTTCATGAAGTTAGCCATGGGTTCTTACCTTTAACTATTTCATATATCTGATTTATTTGCTTTTCTTTTAATTTACTGTTGCTCAAGATGTGGATTAAGGGTACCTGCTCTGGTACTGCTGACCTACCTCTTATATTACACTGAAAATCAAGCAGTATCTTTGCATCTTCACTATCTGTTCTTTCATTATATTAGTGCATTACAGCATTTGTGTTGCTCTGAGCAGTGTCACTCTTGTGGCACAAATTGTTTGCTTTTAAAAGTCAGTAACTTCCAGAAGATGAACTTCTGTGATCACATAGTCAAATACAGAATTTGGTTTCATGAGGGGACAGCACACTCATAAGCAAAGCCTGAATTTGTTATCCAGCTCAATAACTGAGTAGAATTTTGGCCATGTTGAAGGACAGGACCTGAAATTATTATCAGTTTGATGGATCACAAGAAGGCAAAATCTTGCTTTTTACTAATTTAAAGGAGCAGAAAAGACTTCTTATTCTGAAATTACAAGTTCAAAATTGTTACTAAGTTTTTACAACATTATTTTAGCAACATTCTCATCAGAATATCGGTGGAAGTGTAATGCTCTGTAGTCAGATAGCTTTGGCTTCAGCTATTTTAATACAAAACATAATGCCTCTGGGACCTATGTTTGCTTCCAATTCTGTGGGCTGCAAGTCACGACAGAACTACAGAATGGTGAATCCACTTTAGCAACAACAATTTATGCACATGCAGGCTATTTGTGCATCCCTCAGGTGTGCTGTGAGTCAAAGAAGAGAATTTTTAAAAGCTTGAAGCATAAGTAATGGATTCCAAAAAATGTCTTATTGCTCTCAGGCTAGAAATGGATGGTTACATTTTCATTTTTGAAAGAATTGCATATATTGCATCAAGAGAACAATAAGGGTTCACAGGATTCTTAAAAGCAGAAAGAATTGCTAGATTATGTAGTCTGACCCTAATCATAAGCCATTACGTTTCCCCAGTTAACACTTCAATTCAATCATTTTGGTTGAAATAGGGTCTACCTTTCATATAGACATGTGGACTTAGTTTGAGGATATCCAGACAAAAGCACCCACTATTTCTCTCAGCAAATAATTCTGCTTGTTAAAAATTAATGCCTCATTTCAAATATTAATCTAATTTCAGTTTTCTGCCAGGCTGACTGTCTTGTCACTAGTGAAACGTCAAATAGTAAATAGCCCTCTGGTAGTCAATTCTTTGTCCTTCCAAGGGTACAAATACACTGTATTTAGGGTTCTTCTTTGTAAGTTCAGAATACTGACATCCTCAAATGTCTAATTGATAAAAGAAAGGATACAAAGATGAACATTCAGTTTAAAATATCTACATGAGCAGAAGGTACAGAGATGTGTTATATCAGCAGCAGCACTTTTACATGAATAGAGGAATACTAGACCACTGTACCTCTATCAAGGCTGTGAGTTTTACCAATACAGTTGCTCCAATAAATGTCATTTTCTCACCAAAACTGATTTTAAGTGTAAGCAGATCAAAGAAAAGCACTGCAAAGTTAAGAAGTGAAAAACTTACAGCTGACTGTGCAACATTACTGCTTCTGTCTGCACTCATCCTTGCACTAAATCAAGCACTAGTGCTATGGGAAAGCACTGAGTCTGTACAAGAAAGGCAATAGGATAAAGCATATTTAGTGAAAGAGAACTGGATATTCCACAAAAGTTGTTTATCTTGTGCATCTGTGCTGATGGTAGGGAAGGATGTGCTGCCACATGCTCAGCAAAGGGGAGCACTGGACTCTACTTCCTGCAGAGTACCACAGTCACTTGGGAGTTCCTGTGATTCAAACTTAGAAGAACTTGTTTTTGAGAAAGGAAACTCTGAAACAGCCAATACAGCCATAAAATAATACCCTCTCCTTGTTAGTACCCTACAACTGTATTTCCATTTACCTTAGTACAGAAGCCAAGTGTGTACATGCATAGTTCAAAATATCAAATTTGAAAATCATGGCCTGCCACTTTGCTGCAATTTCCAAGTGTAGATAAGTCCTTTGAATATTCCAGTGTTATTATTTTTCCCAATGCCAGAAATTTCTGAAGTAGTGTGAACAAACAGAAATAGAGATGCAGCAGCTTATAGCTGAGTGGGTTTTCAGGGAACAAAGAAGAGACATTTCTCCAACCTTAAGGCTTTCTTCTTGCTAGAATCCAAAGACACATCATGGACATGATAATAATAGTGTCAGCATTTCTCTAAAGAGTTCAGAAGAGCTTTTATAATGGAAATTTTGAAGCAACCTATATATAGAATGCATCAAAGTTCCTCCTGTAATAAACTGAAGGAAACACTAGTCGAGAAAAAGTATTCAGTGCATACTTATCATGCTAAAGAAATGAACAATGGGATAAAATGAAGATAGGGAAATATTACAGTCTTTTTTTATCTACATCACACCAGAAGTTATTATCTTTAAAAAGGACAGATTTGCTATTCCCATTTTGTAAGCTGTATACCAGAGTAATGCTGTACCTCATTGCCTTTTACTTGCAAATCTGAGACTATGATGTCATCAGCCAAACCAAAATTGAAACAGCTTCATGTAATCCCAGTCCTGCCTTTACTAGAATTAACTCAAATACAGCTCAAATTAACTTCTCAAAGCTGTCAAGTTTGCCCCTTGCTTGAGTCTCATTGACAACGAAACACATGCAATAAAATGAGAAGATGTTTTTTTCATTCAAGTTTCTGGCCCATGATGAGTGTCACCTCAGTGTGAGACTGCTCTGATTTAAATGTGATAGATAATGTGACGGAAATAATCTCTGTGCAGATCGCTAACTGCAGCAAAGGCACAGCATTAGCACCTAACAAAGTATTGAATTACTGTGTTTAACAGTTTCTCAGATGAATCTGAATTTAAATGACTGTCAATATACATACTCCATAAACACCAGAAGGTATTCTACTTAGGTCACTCCCAAGCAAAAGAAGATTAAGCTGAGTTATTTGAGCTTTACAGAATTTACTAGAGGGCAGAAGTACAAAACTAGACAGTAGCTCTAGCTTGTAGATGAAAAACAAATCTAGATAGCAGACTGTGGTCTCTATACCTACTCTAAGCCTCTCTACTGTGAAGTCTCCTCAAAGTAGAAAAAGGTGACTGAAAACAAAGTTCAGTTGGATCCAGCTGACTACTTTTGTTGCAGTATCATAAAAATTATCCTGTCATAGGCTCTTAGTAGGTGAGCAGGTGTGGGTCTAGGTCTAAGACGAATCTTTCTGAAGGCACTAAAAACTAGCTCATTCTTTTTTATAACCTGCCTTTGAAGTTTGGCTTTTAAAATTATATCCTAATTTACAGTGCTGATTATCTAACACTTTGTATAGACTTACCACTGATGATTCTACCAACAATGACTATTGCTGCACTGCTTGAGAAGTAAATGTAAACCTAAATAGGCTTATCACCCTAGGCCATTAATTTTCTTATTATCCCATTTTTCTTTGGCACCTGTTTGCAGATTATGGCAGAATGCTGCCTCTGCTCTTTTCTGCAGCATCTCTGACCAGTGGATGGTCCCAAAAGAGGCACCTGAAGAAAGGATTGATCCTCTATAAATGCTATCAGCAATTCCTAACTTCCACTCTAAGTGTTATGGGATGGGAGCATCTTCCCCATGGGCCATTCCTGTGGACTTTTTGCTGAACTCTACTCCAGTAAAAAAGGCTGCTCCACATTACCCTTTATGTAAGCAGTGCTTTGGTATCCTGCACAGGGGTGTGCAGTCAGCCACAAAGAGCATACTTTTCTGTATCATAAATTATTTATGCTAACCCCCTGGGTGTCTGCTAAAACGTGTGATGTACATCTCTCACAAGCACGTCAGTAGAATTCTACCAGTGCATCATTTTCTCCTCTTCTTGTGTCTTTTAAGGGCACACTACAGGAAAGCTTTAAATAGATTTTACTGCCTTATCTATACACTGAAAATGTAGTTTTCGGTATGCAGGGGTTTTATTGCTTGTTTACAATGAACATATGCAACAAACAAGCTGTGCAACTGAAATGTAATTCTTTCACTGATTAGGATGCTAAGCATGTTGATATATATTGTTAGGATGTTATTACAGCTCCTTTGACCCTCTCTCAGAGAAAAATCAGTCCTCTGTTCCTCATAGTTTAGATCTCATAAACTACCTCTTTTCTGACTTGCTTTTCACAGGTGAACTAAAGGACATGAAAGTTCAGGCCAGGCTTCTCAACATGTTTCATGTTCATGAAAACACTTTACAAAAAATAAGTTTGAAATTCAAATTTCCTAAGAATGAAACAAATCCTTTCATGTAGTATTTGTATGCAGATGTATTTATCCATTCAGCTTACCTGTAAAAGAACAGAAAAAAAATTATGCCACAAGAAAGTTTTCCAAGTGTCCATGTGTATTTCTGTCTATACTACCAGGAACTTCATAGAAGTTTACAAAAAATGCCTCCTAATATCCTTGATATCCATTCCATTCATTGTTTTCCATATGTTTTTATCTGGCTGTGACTTTTTTAATGCATTTTCCAAATTTTTTTCTTTCTAAATTGTTCTACATTGCAGAAGTATCTCAAAAACAACTCAAGATGGAAAGCTTTTCAACATCAACTCAAGTGGAAAACCTTGCTTACAAAGAGGGATTCTATGAGCTCAGATAGGTAAATGGATCTTAACACGGTAGTAAGTATATATGCATCTGTAATTGTATATGTGAGGAAGAGCAAAGATTTGCCAGTTAAGATTATTCCTGAATACAGCTCTGCGATTGTAAGCCCTGTATGGCAAAGGATATCTTCTCAGAAATAACAATTGGAGAGCAAATGCATATTATGAAAGAACTGACAAAGCAAATGGAAGAAGTTATTCAGAGTACCATACCTCAAAAAAAGTACTGAAAATCCTATAAACCTTGATTGTTAACTAATACATCTCCCGAGCCTTGGGAAACTGCAGATGGGCCTGTAGGTCAGGGCAAGATAGTGCCTCTGTTTAGAAAGAGACTGTGACTGATGGCCATGCCCTCTGTGTAGAGTCTGCTATATTTATACACTTTCATACAACCCTTGTAGTCTATATATAGTTTGTACCCATTTTGATTTCAGATCCCTAATTATAAGCGAGAGCAACTCATTACTGGCTTAGTTGTGATATCCCCCCGAGAAGTTAGTAACCTGTAGTGGCCAGAGAACCACAGAGCTTCAGCACTGTGTAGCCAAAGGGGGGCTGACAGGCTTCTGACACAAGCAGGCTAAAGCAGGATTTGTGATAGACATCAAAACCCTGGCACTGACTGCAGACAAGAGCATCAGCCAGCTCCCTTTGCAGTCTGGTTAAGAGAGCAAGTATCTTGTCTGTGTGCATCAAGGAGCAGAGACTTACTTTGTGTTTCTGTCTCTTCTTTGCCTCTGTTCTGCCAAAATAACACCTCTGGAATATGCCAATTTGTTGATGACATTTTTGAAGCGAGGAAGTGCAAGGAGAGCCCTGAGTACCTGACATGTCTCTCCCTGCCTTCTGGGCTGAAGACTGAGCACTAGGCTAGACCTGAGCAAGCTGAGCCTCTTCATTCCTGCTGCCATCAAGGACTTAGCTGGAGGGCTGCAGTAGTAAGAGCAAGGAAAGATGCAGAAAAAAACCCCACCAACAGCCAATTAGCCTGAAGTTTTAAATCATGTTTTTGTTTCTTTCTGCAACTGAAAATGGTAATTGAACTTAATTATCACTTGCTCTGAATATAGAATAATTTACCAAGTGCAAACACGGGGGGTCTGTCCTGTGCCCAGTACTGCTCACTAACAAACAGGATGGCATACCAAGGGTCTGTTGAGTGGATTGTTATGTTAGCACTTTGGAGAACAGGATTAGAGCTCAAAACTATCTCAGCTATCAAAACCCAAATAAAACAATATGCAATTCAACAAAAACAAGGACAAAGTCTTGCATTCAGATGGGAATTAGTTGTTCTTAGAGCTTGGGGAATATGTGGTTACAGGAAAGTAAAGGAGGCAAAGAAGTAGAATGAATCACAAGCTGAACAAGGCCAAAAATGCACAATAATTTTCTACAGGAGAAACAAATACCAACCTAGAATGGATAAAGAAGAGCAGAGTTCATGGAACACATTATGTAAACTCTTCCATCTGTGGAAACAGGGTACCCAGTTTTGTGTGCTGCATGTCAGCAAATATATGAGATATTTGATGGAAGAACAACAGCAAAGAGTGTATGTCTAGAAAATTGGTGATATGAATTAAAAAGGAGAATTGTTTGTCTGAGAAAACTTATATCTGTCTTGAAACAGTGAAGAGGCTGCTGAAAAATAGTAAGACTTTTTTTCCAATATCCACATAATGAGTTTGAAATGCAGCAAAGGAGATCAAGATTAGACATGAGGAAAATATGCATGTAATAAACAACAGAAAAAAAAGATCATCTAGGGAGGCTACGAAGCAGACACTTCGGAGGTTTGTCTGACTTACTTCTAAAACATCTGTCAGGAAGTAGACTGTTGATATAGATGACCTTGCCTTGCAACATGAGAACAGATTAAATGAATTCTTAAAATGTATTCCAGCCTTATTTCTATGATTATTTACACAAAAAGCTAGACTGTAACAGTCCTTCATTGCTTTTATGTTTTTCCAATAAGAAAAAGCAAGCTTTTTATGTCAGTATTTATTACTCTGAGAAAGCAGGTGGTGTTGGCTGGACAGCTAAAATAAAAACCCAGCACCCACTGACAAAGATACATGGTTTGGGGTCCAAGGGTATATAAGTATATGCAGAATGAGGACTACAGTTAAAGACATGTAAGAAGCTGCTCTAGCAATTCATTTACCCGTGTCCAAAATTAAATTGTTCTGTACCAAAACAAAATCAACACCAAACCCCAGCCAGCAAACTAGCTAACATTATTCAAAGTGACTGACTATTATGTGATTACAATAATGTGATTACTATTATGTGATACATGCTGTTCTACAAACAAGATTAATCCACAATGTCCTTTTCTTAAATTTACTGAGGTTACTTATGCAGGAATTTCGCTGACTGTGTTTTAAATTTGGCTCTGTCAGTGGCTGTATGCGAACTTGGGCTTTGCAATGTTGTACAATATTTCACTTGCACAGCAGCTGTAGTGTCCATTCAAGTTCACAGAGTATCAAATCCTGATTGCTTTTTTTGCTGTGTTAGGAAACACTACACACAGCTCTTCTCTCGTAACTTTAGCTTAAGTCTTTTGAATTGTAGGGATTATAAAAACTGTTATTTATAATGTAATTTTTATTTATAAAATACTCTCATCATTTTTCATTTCAAAATTGATTACATAGCTCCATAATTTGGTTTCTTTTCTCTTTTAATATGGACTACAGTAGGCACTGCTTTCCAAAAAAATCCGTAGAAAATAGCACCTAATTCAGAATGACTGAAGAAAAAATTAAGAGGATTAGGAGATTTAATTTTAAAAGCACTCCATAGCACTTGATAACATGCTTTTCTTGATCAGAACAGAAAAAAGGAGGTGTGAAAAATTTTAATCGAATTAAGTTACACCTGTTAAAATGTATAATTAAAACAAGAAGTGGCTTTTGACTTTTTACATATGATTGCTGCTAACACAAAGGGAGGAAGACAGCATTCACTGTAAAAAGAGTATATTTCGCCTGATCATGCCTCTTCAACTGTAATCAGAAATTTTAGTCTATTCGATTAAACAAAACCAACAGCAACAACAAATCAAAACAAAAACAATAAACCAACCAACCAACCAAAACACCCCAAACCAAACCAACCAAAAATAAAACCCAAAACACAAAACCAAACAAAAACAAAAACACAAACAAACAAAAATCCAACCCCCAAAAAACCAAACTCTTTTCTTTAGGTACTGTGATTCTTTAGATTATGTGATAGAAGGTGTTAGAAATTTAGCAGGTTTTCTTTTCCACTTTTCTGTATGATGAAGTTCTAATACCCTTCTGGGCAGAACAGCAGCAAAGGATCATTCTTCTTTGATTGAACCTGATGCTGCTTACCCACAAGCTGTAAAGAGGAGGAAGGGAAGCAGATGTCACTCATGTAAGTAGCAAGAAACTCTGTGATTCCAGAACCTGGTAGTATGTATTTCATTTCTACTTTTATATCCACTTAGAGAACTTGATTTTTCAGCCTGAATTAAAATTTGAAATTAGATCACAAGTTTCTCTGTGCTGTGTTGTTGAAGCAGAAATACACAATAATGGAATAGAAAAACCATATTTCTCTGACTCAGAATTAGTAATATATGTGCTAGTAAAA
This sequence comes from Serilophus lunatus, assembly GCA_013399895.1. Lineage (NCBI taxonomy): Eukaryota > Metazoa > Chordata > Aves > Passeriformes > Eurylaimidae > Serilophus > Serilophus lunatus. The sequence continues at coordinate 1,164,603 of VXBA01000586.1, forward strand.
CAGCAGTTTTGAAGGACATGTGTGTCTTGATTTAAAGATCACCCTTTTGGTTGCTATGCTGACGACCTAAGCTGAAGCGAAACTGAGTACACAGTGGAGAGAAGCAATGAAGGACCTAAGAACAACTTAAAGGGCACAAAGCAGGTTTGGCAGGTCTTGAACTCTCCAAAAGCCCTTTCAAAATCTCTGAAAAATGAACAACTAAAATAAATAAAAAAGGAACACACTCATTCCTGAGGTAAAACCCTGTTTCTACAGCAGTTTCCCAAGATCAGCAGACGAGCAGGTTTGTGGAAATGTCCTTCCCTAGGCAGACCCTGCCCACCAGGCTGGCAGAAGCTGTCACACATAAAGAGCAAGTCCTGCAAGTAGTAGCCATGAAATTCGACTTCCTGCAGTTGTTAAAGCACCCAGCATATCTTTGGAATTTCTGCATATGAATAGAGGCTTGTCTAATAAAGCCAGAATGACTGTTCTGACTTGGGTCCCTGTTCTGTTTCTAGTTTAAATGCCCAGTTTACAGGCTCCTTTTTCTTCAAACAAGCTCTCCCTGACATTACATGGAAGAAGCAGTGGACCTCTTGTTTATGATTCTTTAAATAATGTGTAGCCTCAAAGAAAATGCTCAGAAACTCTCAGTCTTTACATTAACTGGATCTCTGATTGTAACACCTGGAGAAGTATTTATGGCTTCAAGAATGTAATTACTAGAATGTGAAAACTGTCCTCCTAACAGAAAGCAGTGTGCTCAGTTCCTTAATGCTGCTCTGTTTCCAGAGCCATATTATAAATTGTACCTATGGAGTGTTATAAGGGTGTTTACCTGTCTCATATACAGCTTCAGACACAGAGGTAAAGTGGTCTTCTACTGTGTATTGTGCCAGCCGGAGTGTGTCCAAACCTCGAACCGAATCATTTCCTCTAGTCCAGTAAAATATGACATCATTGATGTTATAACCCCCTGTAGTGATACACAAGCCAACAAGAGTGTTTATTTTATGCAATAATTAATTTGTGTTGAGCATACTTATGGTTCAGCTGTTTCTTACTTGCTGCCTGAAAGTACAATTAGACATATACAATGACAGGTTTTGGCAGAACGTAATGCCTATTCACAACAAAACTCCCAATAACATGCAAAGTCTTTTAAGTTAAAAAGCTGACATTTTTGGAAGTCATCTTTTTATATCTTTTATTTCAGTACAGATGACAAACTAATAAAATAGATTAGTACCACATGGTATTCTAAAGGTAAAAGCCATTAAGCTTTAAGGAAATAGAGTTTTTATGAACTACAGCACTGACAGCATTTGCACTGCACATGAAGCGTGCCTTCTGCAGCATCCCAACGTGCTGTTTCTCAGTGCAGAGCATTTGTTCCTCATTCCCATAGAAGTGAGGGGTGAGGAGAGCAGCAGAGCTGCTAATTGCTGGTGCTGTGCTCTGACCTGGGCATGAATCGTCACTTGTGACGACGTTTTGGCTTAGGAGCTTGGATACTTCACAAGGACACCAGCTTAGAAGATGAAGTTTCTGCAGGCTCAACAGCACGGCATACTTCAGGGGCCCCAGGAGGTTTCCTCTTAACCTTCAAATAATAATTAGGAGCTGGATGAATTATCTATCAGAAGGCAACTGTATTTTGCACACTCTTGTCAATATGCAGCACAATCATAGCTAAAATCCCTCTGTAGCTTTTCCCCATTATATAAAAGGCAGCCACTTTACTGACTAGGGTATATGATTAATTCAAGATTATGTTAATGTAATTTACATGTTAACAGGGAGCATTTCAACATCTTTTTTCTTTAGCTTACTTAGATCAATCATTCTTGTATTTGACAGACTTATATTGTGCAAGTTAATAACTGAGCTTAGGGAACAGAAACATGAGCAGATGATTATTTTTAGACCTCAGTCAACTGTAAATTACAGTGGGATAATAATGCAATACACTGCACAAGGGTATATGCTGCAAAAAGAATAAAGCTCTAGAATCACGGAGAAAGAGATGTATTAAAATAAATTTTAAAAAAAGCAGCCTTCTAATATTTTTAGTGACTTCGTTTCTTGCAATGACCAAACAGAATTAATTTCCTACAGCCTTCACGTAGGAAAAAAATGAGTTCAGAAATTTTATTGTAAGGAAACACTGAACCAGTTACCTATTCAATCACTTGAAAATCCTTCCTCTGGTTATTCTTTAAATGTGAATCTTGTCTTCACTAACACTGGCAGTTACGTGAAAAAGGATCATGACCAGGAATCTCTACTCACATTATCACATTTATAGCAATTAAAGCCAAAACACTGCTGTGTCAAAAGACTGAGCCAAAAGCATGTTTATCCAAGCTAAGTTCTCAATTCCCTAAAACCATATGCTGGGAAATTTCCTAGATTTCAGAGATGTAAAATAAAACTAACTTTATTTCCTATAAACAAGTGATTGCATTATCCTTAGTCAAAACAAAGAAATTCATGGAAGCAGTTTTTATACATGACTCCAGACATGAATTCCTTTTCCCTTCAGTATAAACGAACTGCAGACATCTGAATAAAGTCCAATGATCTAGAGAGTACCCTAGTAAATTCCTTTTTGTTTTTATGAGATATTCAGTCTTCCAAGTTGCATGAGATGGGAGAAGTTTTTTGTGCCCACATGGATGACAACAAGCATATCTCAAAATGGAGGTTGTTCTGCTTTTTTTTTCAAAATATTTTCATTAGCTGAACAATTAGTAGGTTTTGGTGATCCTTCCAATGAAAATTCTTTGAGAATAGTAATTCCAAAACTCTTAAGAAGAATTTTCACGGAGGTAGCCTTGCCAATAGTCAGTAAAGTTAAATGGCTCAGTGCTCCCTCTGTGCAAAGTTGGTTTTTATTCAGGGGATTAATATTTTACTAATTATAAAATGTTTTAGAAGTTATAGAGAAAAAATCCTTTAGCCATGTTATTTGGCTTTTACAAGTAATCTCTATTCTCTTTACATGACACTGAGTTTTATTCTACTAATCCCTCAAGCCCAAAATGTCTCATTCCTGTATATTGTTCATACAGTATGAACTGCTAGTGTCAACAGGGTTAACTACAGAAATAATAAATTTAGGATTAAACATTCATAATGCATAATATATAGTTTCTTTACCTTTCTGTTGCTAATTTTAATTTTCCCTGATTGTCAAGCACAAGTTAAGTGCCTTCACATGGCTCTTCACTGAATAAATGGTAAAGGACAATTTAAAAAAGGAAATAAAACTTCAGAGATGGGCCCAAGACATGAATATGTATTTGGACTGGAGGCCTGTGTGGGTGAAAAATGGAGGAGAAAATTTCAGCCCAGCATGAATGAATGGTGGCATTCCCTGACATACGGCAATGATCATGACCTTCCCAGCAGCACCAACCAAGACAGGGCCCCTCCAGTTTCCCAAATGTTGCAGCAGCCAGTATCAACAGAGATTCAGAGGACCAATTCTCTGTTTCCTAACATATGCCTGTATTACCTTCTAAAGTGTTGCAAAAATGGGTGAAAAAAACAACAGGCATTTTAGCCAAAATATGTTTTGCTATGTAGAAAGTATAAGTCAACCAATTATTAACTAGGAATAGCAGAATAATATGTTGCCAAGGTCAGCAGAGATGCTTTATTGTGTAAAGCCATTACTTCATAATATCATGACATATTTGTCCTGATAACCACTGAATAAAAGGCCTAACACTTTGTTTCAGCTTAAATATTTGCAGTATCTTTTACCTTTTATTTATAAACTTCATTATTTGTGTAGATGTGCACGTATGTTTGCACTCACAATTCTTAAACCCAGGTAATGGTCTTTGTAAGCAGTATTCTAGGATGATGTCATCACTTATTTATAAATTATCTTATGAGGAAAAAAACCCATTTCCAACCTACCCAAAAGAAAGGATTGCACTGCGCTGAAAAAAAAGGGCCACAGCCAAAGGCTCACTGTTTCCTTTTTGTATTATTGCTTCTAGATGTTTTCCTAAAAACTAAACTCCAGTGTCATGGGAGCATTTGTTAGGATATGACTGTGTTTTCCCTTTGGACAAGAGACACTTGTATGCTGTTGAAAAAACAGATGGACTCAATCTGAAAAATGCTTGGTTTTAATTATGTGGGGAATTGTCCTTTTTTTCTTAAATTCTGTCAAATAAATTGTAAATTCCTGTGGGACAAATATATTTCATTCTGGAACTGGAGAAAATACTAAATGACTCATTAGACATTGCTGTTGATTTAAATCCATATACATTGATTTACCAATATGCTCTTCCAAAATAAAATAAATTAGAGATAAATCTCAATTCTAATTCATTATTTGTTAAAGTGATATCATAAAACTGCTTATCTAGAGGGACTCCTGTGTGAAGAAGTTTTCTGGGTTCATTTCCTTTGTGTTTCTGTCTAAAATGAAACTTTACAGCAATCTTTTAATTGGTCATTACCAACAAGGTATAAATAACATGCACACACACACTTCTGAAAAGCCATGGAATAAAACTTGACAAGTTATGAAAAGCCTTCCAAAAGATTTTGAGTATGTATTGACATACGTTTAAATATATATTTTCTTACCTTATTGGTTATTGGTTTATGTTATCCCATGTATAAATTATTCAGTAGAATCATATAATAATAACAAACATTTAACTAAAGAAATGCATGTTTGGATGTTTGCATAGTAGCCATGTCTACAAAGTATTAGAGAACATATTTTAAAGAAAATATGAGGATATTGATTGATAAAAGGAAAAATTATATTTAGTCTTGGTCCATAAATTGATGATATTTTTTTCCCTGACCCTGAGATAATTAAATAAGTCATGGTAAGATCTGTGTCTATCAGTCTCAGAACTGTCCATGCAATTACCTTTTTTCAGTATGAGAAGAGTAAATTATTAAAAATTTTTATAATTGTTATAAATGAGATATGAACTATATGCCATAAAAATAAGCCTTATACTAATTCCTTTCTCTTCTAAAGGAATTGTATCTCAGAGGGAAAAATCACATATTCTGAAAGGGGAAAAAAAAAATCCCATCTGTGTTAGAAAATGCCTGTTCACAGAACTCCCTCTGAAGACCAACAGAGTAACTGCAGGATGCACTGCAAAACCAAGCCTGTGAGAGTCTCCTGAAATTTTGCTTAATCATTAATAGTATTGCAGCATTTCAGTAGTGCCCTGCTATTCTCAGTGGTGTCTTATGCGTATATCTTTGCACACAGACTCTATTGTAATTCAACAGGAACTGGTCCCTTGCCTTCTTTGAAAATTCCAGCCACTCTGGTAATATCTCACAGAAAAAAAATCACAGATACTTTACTAATTCAATAAAAATAATAAGGAACAAGGATTAAGGGTCTTACAGCTTTCCAGTTGCAAAGTACATGTCTGCTTATCCATTGGATATTTAGTCAGATCCATGCTGCATGAAACAGTCGTGGTGATCCTTGGAAAGAAAGAGTTTGCTAATTATTAATGGTATAAAATTGTTCATCAATAAGAATAAAAAAGTGCCATGTATGCTCCTTGAAATAATATTTGCAGTCAAATATCTACTGTGTGGGAAAAAACTCTATTATTTACCAGTATTTACTATGTAAGAGTAAACAGGAAAATACTCCAGGTTAGCTGAGTTTAGTGTCAGTTGAAAACGGCCACTTTTTGCTCCCTTCTCATTTACTGTGCACATTTTCCTTTGCTATTTTGCAATATATTTTAAGATTTTTTTTTTATTTATCAAAACCTACTAAAAAGGATAATCTAAATAAACAATGAAAGTCAGTCATTGCAGTTTGCCTTCCTCTGTAATGGGTTCATTGCCAACAAATGGAATGGCAACATGCAATTCCTGTCTATTTAGGGAAAAAGAGAAGACCTATTATTAAATTTAAGCATTTTTTCATACTGGTCAATAATATTACATATTCATAAAACTACAAGACCATGAATATTCTACTTTTGCAAAAAGAATCATTTTCTTAAGCAAAAAATATGCTAAAGTAAAAAGTTCAAAATGTAAGTAGATGCCAATTCTAAAGGCTGATATGTGAACTATGCATACCGTATAGCATACAAGACTGTTCCATTAGGGTATATTCTTATGAGACGATTCTCAACAGTGACATCATGAAGAAAAGACCTTTTTGAATCCACTATGAAGGTATCTGGTACCCAAAGCATTTCCACAAGTCGACCATCTAAGCTTAAACTCTTATTACCATCAAAACAAAGTCTCTCATCTGTCCATCGCTGCCTCAGAAATATGGTAGCTGTGTAGTCCTGAAAGACAAATACCCAAAATTATCATACAAAGTAAGCCTGTGTTGTATTCTGTTTTACTGAAGTATAGGGAAACAGCTGTTGGGCATAAATAGCCTGTGACTCTCCATGTCTCTGGCACTCCAATAGCAGCTGTACTGACTCTCATCCTGACAAATTTTCTAGCACTCAGTGTGAGGTTGGTTGAATTGGAATTGTAATTTTACAGTAAAAGCTCATGGCCTAAGTCTGGGGCTATAAATCAGCTGAAGTCATAGGAGCTTTGTAAGCAGATAATCTGGCTCTGTAAATCTTTCAGTTTTAGAATTTTTTTTATGTAAGTGGTTCCAAACATAATTTTGTTCACATAAACTGCTAAATAATGATTTTTTTTTAAGAACACTTTGGAAGAAGTTGAATAAATTCAAATACACAAAAGAGGCTAGTGAAACAAAGAGGAAAGGAAACATGATATTTTAGCACAATTTGTCCTTTCAGGATAAGAAAGGATACAGTGGTACCAAATTTATCAAGACCTTGAATACAACACTCAGCTCAATTCTCCTTCAATTTAGATATGCCTTGCAGTCCTACATTAAAATAATTCTATTTCTTAACGCCTTTTAAACCGACTTTCAGTTTTATGGTGTTTTTTATCAATATTAAAAATTCATCTTAAGTTCTGACCTTACTTCCCACTCTCTAAATAGTAACTAATAATTACTAATAAACTAATATTTAATAGCTGATTAATGAATTTTGGCTTTTATTTCTATGTATGAATGGAGGATCTTTAATTAGAAAATACATTCCATTTCATAGTTTGTTCAAAAACAAATGATACAAATTTCATGACACACAGCTGGAATAAATTAATGTGTGGCAGTAAAAATAGAAGAGAAAAACAATCCAAGCTCAGCTGTCTCTAATCATAAGGAAAGAGGATGGCTTCAAAGGCACATGAATACATCTTCATTTTTCTGAAGTGCATAAAGATTTAGACATTTCAGCTGGATAATAAATACTGATCCACATGCCTTTCATTAAGATTAATACTCAGTAGCAAATTTCTGTTTCTATCTGTGAGAGGTGTGATTTGCAGCTGCATTTCTATGCTCATTATAGTGTTATAAACAATATCTGTAGAGAAAAATAAAATTCCATCTCCTAACCCACTTTGACTTTATGAGAAGACAAGCCCAAAGTCACACTGCCAGCTGCTGTAAGCATAAGAAATTCACTTATCAACAAGAACTAAAAAGAGACTCCAAAAGCTATAATACCATATTTATTTCTGATATTGTATCAATGCTTGCAATATCCATACTCATTCCAACTGACACAGGACCATCTGCAAAAAAAAAAAACAAAACAAAAAAAAAAGAGGCAGTCAGAATGTAGATCAGAGTTCTTTCATATTCCCTTTTCAAGAGAATTGGCTGCCAATTTTTTTTCTAAACTTTCAGAAGTTTACTTAGAGTATGCAATCATTTTAATATTCATAACCACGATGTAATACTTTTAGGCTAACAGGGTCTTAGTTTTAATAAACAGGCTTTATTTCTTAAATGCTTCCTGATTTATATGGGGTTTTTTCTCCAGAAAAAGTTGTGGGGAAAATGTTACAAAATAAGGCGTAGAAGGTACAATCCCCATGGTACCTCACACTCTTCTGCTCTGAGGTGCAGAGCAGTGGAAAGAATTCTTCCAGTTGCAACATCTGGTCCATCAGATGTTACTGAACTAAGAAGTTTCACCTGGCAATGTCACATGGTTAATATCCAGATGGTATAGCTGAGTGACTTTATTAACTGCCCACTTAAAAAATTATTGTTTATATTGTGTCATTGCATTTTAACATCTTGCTTTTGACCACTAGCAGTAAACTTAATATTTAAATACTTTAATTTATAAAGGAAAACTAGTAATTATGAAAATGATCTTTGTTGACACAATATAAACTGCTGTGAACAGCTTTGCTTCAACAGCTAATTAAATCAGAACAATAATAATAGTCAAATGCTGATTTCTTTTTTGCATGTGAGGCTAAATGCTTATTTAGTAAGGCACCATAAATGGTAAACTATTAATATAGAACTAAGTCTGCCCATAATTATTCACCAGGGTTTCCCCTGAACTTCCTCTGGAAGGTCTCTTGTTGACTGTGTCAAAAACTGGGCAGCAGACCAGATAAGGCAGCCAGTTCCTACATTTCCATATGTTTGGCAGAAGTTGTATGCATAATGACAACTTCAGAAGAAATCTACTGATCTTCAGAAGAAAACTGAAGTCAGTTTGTCCTGCATTAGTAAAGGGAATCTTCAAAGGATTGCCAAAGGGAGTGCCTTTTTACAGCAATGGCTATGCAATCTAAGCAACATAGGTTTTAAATTTACTGAAATTTATGTGCAGAGACTATTCCTTTATGCACTTCATAGATATTCATAGTGATTCCATATGGGAAAACAGCCAGAAGAGCGGCAGTCATACCTAAAAGTTGGATTTGAATCAGTGTAATGATCACAGAATGTTAAACTTTGTATCAACAAAGTAAAACCATCACTGTGTCACGTGTATACCTACTACTGAAATCAACCAGCACTATCTCTGGAACTCTTACATAAAGAGATATATAAGCTTAGATTTTTTTTCAGTGCATTTAAGTTCCCACCACAAGACATCTTCCTTGATAAATAGTTACATGAAGAAACTGGACAGATAAAAACAGGCCTTCAGACAGATCTCAGCTTTAATTCTTGATATGATTGCATTAGAAGACAGATCCATTTCTAGCAGGAATCAGCTTCAATCCTATTTGTTCATACAAATAATCTTTTGACAGTAATATTGCTTCACTGGTACAGTTTGTGAACACGACAAAAATTGGTGGGGACTTGTTAAATCACTTGTCAAAAAAGCATATTTCAATACAGACAAATGCAAGCAATTAACGTGGAGACAAATAATGCAAGCAGTGTATGTACAGGATAGGAAATTATCTTGGCAAGCAATGCCTTTAAGAAAGGTTTAAAGGTTGTCACAGATAATCATTTCAACATGCCCTTTCCATGTTATGCTTTGGCAGAAGCACTATTGCAATGGGGAGTAATGCGTAGAATTAAGCTATCTTGCAATGTATTCTGTATTGGCAAGACTGTTGAAATGACAGTGATGAGATTTGTTTAAAGTTCATGTGAGAGAGAGAAATATTGAAGGAGAAAAAAAATCTGGGAGCTTAATATCAAAGCTTGTAACATAAAAATCAAGGAACATCTTTTACTCAGCTCCTCAAAGAGAAGTCAGAAAGGTGACTTTTCCAATGTCAGAAAATGCATCTAATAGTAAGTTGCACACATTCTCTGGCAAACCAAAGCAAGATCCCAGTTTATGGAAGCTGGAGACAACATGAAATCGATCTTTTTTCTAACTGAACTTAATCACTGTTCAAAAGTTGAGTTTCCAGAACTCAGCATTTAGGGCCAGAGGGGTAGAAAAAACCCCAAACAAACCCCAAACTGTCCTGTATGCAGGGATCTGGGTTTGGTGGCAGTGATAGTCTCATAGTGTCTTTTAGTTCCATGGGAAAGGAAGGAAAAATCTACATTATCATCTGTATGCTGAAGGTTACATATTTTGACCTTTTTGCCTTTCTCTGAAGGGTTAGACATTGGCTAAATGGGGCATATAATAGTCTTGAAGTGATGATTTTTTGGTATTTCTTTCTCTCTATACTGTGAGCTTGTCTCACTAAATGAAAGTGTGTTAGATACAGCTAAGATCCTGATATCTTGGGGTCTCTTTGGGGGTAAATTGCACACTTCTGAAGACTAGAAAGCCTTCATCTAATTAATTTGATTTGTTTTTACTTACAACTTAAGACCATAAAATGTATTACTCATTACAAAGCTAAGGAAAATAATCTTTTAAATGTGATTTAGAGTAACTGATTTAAGCATGACACCTTTCTATACCACTTGAAAGCAGCTCCCATATTCAAATATACTTAGCTGTGACCTTTTCCTAGTCTCTCTCTTTTTAATTAGAACACTTAAATTATCACATTCAATCACAGAACAAAATCTATTTGTATAAAATTATTTACAAGATTTTATGCATCCTTTAACCACTCTATGAACCTGATCTAAGGCTCACTGAAGTCAGCAGGAATTACTCATTAATTCAGAGAGGCTTGGCACAGCACCTAAAGTTATAAAATTGGTCTACACGGTTTCAATGGAAAACCTGAGGTTGAAATCAACTTTCATTGCTGAGATAAAGTGTCAGGGTTATGTAGCACATTTAAGGGAAATAACTGTGCATTTTTAAATCCCTTGTGCCAGCTTTTCTATGGAAGAATTTCATATATATCTAAAAGGGAAGGATGGATATTATATTGAGGAGTGACATCTACTAACATTAGTAGAGGAGTATTATATATTCCAGTCCAAAAATGGCTAAAATCTTTCTAGATTAGGTAATTGTTTTAAAATGAACTACTAGAAATACATGTTCGGTTTATGAAGACCTGCTTGATGAGCCAGCTCTAAGATGGACATTAATACTATAGATGTGGAAAGAGAACATTAATAGTAACATCCAGATGAGGGCAGAGCTAAATAACCAGTCCAGCTGAGACTTCTTTGTACTAAGCAGTGTGCAAAAGTACCCTCATGATTTGGCAACTGGTGTGTGCCACTCACCATGGACAAACATAAAACCCTCAGCCAATTTTACTTGTCTGCAAACCTCTGTCATACTAAAACTAATCAACTAATTCAACTAATCCAACTCTGGGCACCTATTGTAGGTGCTTAGAGACGTGAATGACACGTGAATGATGTGTTATGCATAAATGGCAATGTTTCGGTAGCTAGAGTCTGGAAGGGTGACCTGTGAGGGAGGAGATAATTAAAGTAAGGTGAGATTAATCCAGACTTTAAATCTAGAAAAGCATTAGTTCCAATCAATGTAAGGAGAGAAGAAGACAGGTTTTATGTTCTTATGCACAACCACTGGATTCAAATGAACACCAACTTCATAGTTCCCTTGTTAATGACACTAGCTCAGTTGTACATCCTTGGGTAATTTCTACTCATCTACCAGTCCCAGCACAAGGACCAAACACAAACTAGTAAGCAAAAGGAAGGCTTACTAAACTAAGAATTTATGAGTTGCCATAAAATTTCCTTGACTAGTAAATATTTCTGTGTGTTCTGGCTTTAGGAGACAGAAACCTTCATTTTATGATCATTTATTTATAACTGATGTTTTCAGGACTAAAACCCCATTTTCCTAAATATTAAGGAGTTCAGTGTCACTGATTTTGCAAGTGTATGACTGTATCTTGGCAGCAAGCATCACTTCAAAAATCCCCATTTCCTGCCTGAGGAAAATTTTCAAGGACAAATAACTTTGAAATTACTTTAGATTATGTTATTCTAAAATTCAAGCTAACCCCTGGCCCTCTCACACTTGATAAAAATCACATTTCAGAGTTCTACTATGACTAGCTAATGTTAAGCTCAAAGCACTGTAGATGCCAACAAATAATATCATCTAGTTTTATGACAAATGTCTTCATGCGTATTTATGAGTGTGTATCTAACTGCACAAATAAACAGAAATATGTCTGTTTTTGAAAGCAAAGGAATCTTGACCAAAAATGAAAAAAGGAAGCCAAGTTTCTTAAAAAGGCTGACTTTAGCATATTATTTTTGGATATTTCTGGATATCAGCATACACACACTAGATTCCCATATGTACAAATACTTTCATGAATTACAGACAGCAAACACAGATCTTAGGATTAATATGAATATTGATCCTTTTCTGTTCATATTACTAGAAATACAAGTTTCCTTCTCAGAGTACATCAGCACTGACAGGTCAACCAGGACTGTGCAGTCTTTTATAATAGCTCATGATCTTCACCAGAATACCCTGCTGTATGGTTTTATCATGCATTTGTTCATTAGCCTACTCAAGTAGTTTGAGTAACCAGCAGTTTGGTCTTAAGATCCATCTCTAATTGGTCAGTTTCTTACCATTAATATGCAAATATCATGCCAAAGAAGTTAAGAATTTGGGGGAATGAAGCAGGGGGAATTCACAGAAGAGGTATCATGACTAAATTGATACTCTGGCTTCAGCAACATTTTGACAGCTGAGCTGTAGCCATTGATATAATTCTGAGTAAAGCCAGCCCTCTTGAAATCTCTCTAACAAAGAACAGACACAAGATAACAAGATAACAACCCAAGCACAGATGCCTCTATCCCACAGAAAGGGATCCCAAATGATCTCACAAAAAGCTACAGGTTCAAAAATCAGAATGAGCAATTCCTGAGTTATCCTAACCTGAATTACTCCTACAAAGTAATTTCTCACCTTATCAAACCTGCATTTAGAAACAGCATCAATATAATCTATTTTTTTCAGAGTGCCATCTCATTCTTTCAGCACTAGGGCTAATAAAGATCCATCAAAGATTTCTGACACAGTGTTTGCATGCCTGAGCAGGAGTGAGCATATGCAGCAATGCTGGCACTGTCTGGAGGTGCTAGACTGGCTTTGTGTGTGACAAAGGCTTCATCGGTGCTTGAGCTCCTCTGGGATTTCAAGGCAAACACAGAGTGTCCTTAGCGTCCCTCTGAACAAAATACCCAGGCAGAAAAAGAGCTACAGCCTTGCTGCAATACAACAGCAGAGAAAATAAATGGAAAAAGGAAAAGGGAGATTTGTAACTCAAAATGCTTTACCGTTGGTCTTAATTGCTATCCTAGGAATTTGCAGTAAAATTCTGCTGTCTACCAAAGCACATGAATTATGGCAGTGCCAACGAATCTCTAGTACTAACATGAAGTAATGAATAAAATATATTAATGGCCACTGAACACAGTTATTTTACATTATGCATTCTCTCCAATGAGAAAGGGTTAGTTTATTTGAGTTACTTTTATTTTTCTGAAAATCTCCTTAGAGCATTAAATATTTTATAGCAGTTGTCAACTATAAATTACCAACTGAGACAATTAAAATAAAAATAAACAGATGAAATAGTTTTCCTTTCTCCTAAAACACAGATACATCTTAATATTTTTATGAAACAAATTCAGAAATAGCACATAATGCGGAGTACCTGTATTGAGCCAGATATTTAGATAGCAAGAGGTAACAGTATAGTCTGAGGAACATTCTAGTCAATTATTTTAAGCAGGATATAAAGGGATATAGAAATCTTCATTTGAAACCTCCAACATCTCTTAATAGGTTAAGAACTATCGCCTAGCATTCACTCTGGAGGTTTATTTTCTGACAGACACATGGTGCTGAGCATCTTTTCAACATTCAAAATATTTTCTTCTTCAGAGTTCTGCAGCTTCTCCAGGAAGAGATCTTCATGCCACGTCATAACTCTTCAGTATTTCTGGTATATGCAATAGCCTGACTCAAACAAGGAAGATGTTTGTCACTGAGATTTCAGGTGCCCGCCCAAGTGACTGCTCTGCAGGGCAGTAAAAATCAGCCTTGGTGCAGTAGACTGTGTGGGTCTTCCAGTTTGGTAAGCATGGCCTTCTGATGGAGGGAACTGAGATTTTCAATTCATTTTCCCTTTTCAATTCATTTTCCCCCATAATTTTGCAGCAAATCTGTTCAGTGACCTTTAAGACCTGAGGCAAGAATCATTTATTAAAGAATTCTCTTGCAATCTTATAGTCAATGCACATAATACTTTGTATAGTAACAAGATTTGCCTGTGCTCTTATGAACACTTGAATATACAAAGCTTTCTAATCTTTAATCAAAGCTTTTTATAGCTGTTATTCATTAGGACATAAGAGGAAATTATGCTTTTAAAAAGGTAAGATGTTGGAGCTTATTTCATGAAGACACACGTAGAGTGATCGTCAAGTTTCTAACAGAGTCTGGAAGCTTTGCTTGTGAATGCCTGAAATATATAAGTTCCACCTTGAGCCACAAAAGCTGATTACACAATATCTTATTATATCATAGAATGTGTATAAACAGATCAGTCACTGTCACACATTGGAGGGGAAAAGAGCACAGAAAAATAAAACATTTGCTCTCATTGCTCAGTTTTAGACATCACATTATGTTATGACTCAGTCTTATTGAAAGAGTTTTTTCTACTTACTATCAAAAAATGGACGTAGATACTTGTTATATCCTTTTATTATTTTTTGTATAGTTGGAGGTAGAATTTCACTTTTTCCTTCAGCTTCAGGAATTCGCAGTGACCTAAAAAGAATTAAAAATGAGGCTGTTTTAAAAAGACATTATCAGTTATAGCAGAGATGACATTTCAAGAGTACTGCTGATTACTGCCCATCAGATAACATATTGTGAAATAGCTGCATGTCAGCATTTCACAGCACTGTAAAAAATATTGTTCCAGAAAATATCAGATTTCATAACCTTGGAAAAAAAATATCACTTTTATATCTTATTTAAAGAAAAACATATCATTTTTTCTTTAAATTCTATCATTCTTTGACACTTCACCTGAGAAACAATCTTCTTTAATACTTTATCTGTAAACAGGGCATTACTGTTATAATCTTGGAATGTGGAAGGGATAATGATTGTTTATTTCAGCATTTAAAATTAAGCTTCTTTTTATACAACAAAATACATTATATTTAGCTCTCAGAGGAGACAGAAACCAACCTCAGAGACTAGTGCATAAAAACACTCTTAAAATCCTGCTTTCACGACACAATTTTTAAATAGGTTACAGAAATAATCCTGTTGGGCAAAAATAAGTGAAGCACAACAAGAATTCACATACCTCCTTTGTTCAGACACAGCTACAAATACAATCTATAGAAGTCAAATATAAATAATTACAAACCTCATTTTTACTCTAGGGCCCCTGCAATAGCCCCATGGGGAGGTTGGGACATTCTGGTGGTTAGATATGTGAAGGACCTAAGGTAGATATATATAAAAACTGCAATTCTTTACTCAGACTCTATCAGGATTCATTTTTATATCTTCATCTTTCATGGGTCTTGATATTCAGGAGCTGTGGGAGGGACAAGCTGTGACCATTAAGGGCTATTACACTGTAGGTGACAGTTCCCCAGCAAAAGATGTTTTAGCCTTGCTCTTAATTTCTGTCTAACCCCTAAGGTGAGCATCCCAAGAGTGTGGGCAGAGTGTGCTCACCCATCATGGATTCAGGCTCTGCACTTCATAAATTAAAACACAAACAGGACCAACTACTTGTTGCCAATGATTTAAGTGGGACATGAATTATGAAGACGAGAAGCAAATAATTAATTGACTCAGTGAATCCCAGCTGGCTGCAAGCAGAGGCATTGTCTCTGCTGGTGGAGAGCAGCAACCTATTATATTCAACAGAAGAGTGGGGATCTATGCTTTTTGCCCCTTACACCGGAACTGACTGGTTACTCAAGTTGATTAGCTTTACCCCTTAGCGCTCCTACAGTAGGTACAAGAGCTGTAGCTGTGGTGGTTTACCCGTCAGGGGAAGAATATAAGTACAAACTGAGAGCTAAGGAGATCTTTGTGCTTTGTGTTCTTAATACTGCTAAATCCTCACTGAATTTCTTCTTCCCAGTTTTTCATAGAGCTGCTTCTGAAAATGCTGGTCACTCTTCTGCATTATATTTCTGGGTCTCCTATAGTTTTCCAGAGCTTGATCTTTTGATTTTAAATTTTCTGAGAAAGTTTGAGTTGTTCTGTCAGGAAACTGTGGTTTTCGTCCACTAGGAATAATCCAGGATTTTAAACTGGCAAAGCTTAAATGCTAAGATGATCTCACAGAATGCACGTGGCCAAATCACAGTGTGGTTTTAGATGTGGTGTCTGCTGGCTAGAAATGCTGCTATTGCTGTCTAATTTTCTGTTCATCAGACCCGATTTCCACAGAAGTAGCTGTTTTTCATTAGCTGCCTTGTAATACATATGGCTTAGATATTTGAATAACCCTATTTTTCCCCGTATTTTGTCCCTGGTTTTATTTATTTTTATATTGCTAGGAATTATTTTATTACTTTACTTAACTTTAAGTGTGGTCTTGAGTAATGTCAGCATTGAAATAAAGGAAGTTTCTCCTGTAAGTTTTGTCCTAAAGAAACAAAGACAAGTCACATTGAGTTGAAACATGAATATAAATAAAAAGGCCTGGCTTATGTTGCATAAAAGTGTTAAAACTGGAAATGCACTTGAATGTAATTAATTTCTTAAATACTGTACTTGAAATAGATAGCTCTGCTTTTGTAATTTACATATAAATTTTAGCTAAATTTTCAGTGAGCTAGCTGCATCAGTTTAATTTCACAGCTTTGCTGGATTGTTCTTGAATAAGTTTTAAACATTGTGAAACATTAAAGGAAAACTTGTTTCTTTTCTGCTGAATTGTATTATTCTTCTAATCAGTTCTCAATTACAGAGTGGTCCGGTTCATTATCATTAACAGCTATTTTCTGAAATATATCTTTAAAATTTTTATGCAAGTCCTTCCCTTAAACCACCTGAGGTAATTCATGATTTCCCTCATTAACACAGGATGTGTAGCCTTATATTGCTGGTCTTCTGATTTTTATGTTTAAATAAGAACTTGTTGGCCTGAGAAAACTGTTGTGAAGTAATTGAGACTGTGAAATAATGAGGCACTGCCCCTTGTGTGATACTTGGCCACTCAACCTCTGAGGAATTCTATAAGCCAGTATGTGAGAGGAACCTGATACCTCAAAGATGAGCGTGTGGAAATTTTGGGGATATTTGTCAATGTTGAAAACCAAGGAACCTACAGAGGGTATGTGCCTTTAGTGGTTTTGCTTTCCTGTGTTTTAAGGAACTATGTTCTGTTTCCTTCCAAGTGTTTTTTGATTCACCTCCAGTCCTCCATTCATTTCTAAGCAAGAGTGAGCTCACAGCTGCGAGCATTCACAAAAGATAAAAGTAAAATCTGAGATTCATTCTACTTATGCAAGTGCATCTTCTCATCAGTGCATCTAAGCTTCTCTTTTACCCAGTATTTGTGTTGTTATATTTAACTATAGTTAGTGAAGCTGTATGTTTTAGTTCCTCCATTTTCTTAATGTATGTGGAATACATTGGCATGCATTTATTTGAGTGTGGAATTGCCTTGAAACAGCTGTTCCAGATACTGAAGAATGAACAGGCTTTTACAGAATAGAACTGAGTAAATAATTATTTGTCAAGCAGAGAATAACTATCTGTTCTGGGCTGTCAATGTATAATCAATGCTTTAATTCCTCAGATTCAATGTCCTATGCTTGCTTTTGATATAATTATAAATAGATATTTGTTTTCTCTTGTTATTATATCACAAAAACTCAGTATTTTTATGGGCTTGGCTGAGCTTGGAAGGTATAACTGATTGTTATTTAAGACACTTTCAAGTTAGTGTCTTAACAGAATGGGGTAACTGGAGGGGGAAAAGGGAACATTGGCCCTAAACCATAGTATCTATCACCACTTTAGGCAAAAGTACAGTCTAGACACATGTACGAGAATATTTTTCCTAGCTATTTTTTGTCAGAAGTTATGTATCATGAAAGAGACAGAAACACCTTGGAACTGAGAGAAGATAAACAAAATGCCAGATACGGTCTGAGCCAGCTTTTGAAACACTCCCCTCAGGAAAACAAGAACAAAAAAAGCTTTTTTTCAGGCAATTCACTGACAGGCGAAGTGTTTACAGATGCAAATAAAGGTGTTACTTCTGGTTCCATAATTGTGCTCAATGATACAGGTTTTTGTATAGTCTTTGTAGATAAACTGTAGCAAAATCTAGATCACTGATTAATTCTCTTCTCCAAAACAGACAGTATTGTCACCATATTTTTGTTAACCTTTGGTAAGGTTGGAACTGTAGAATCGTGTTACCACTTACCAGATACAGGAACAAATACTGAGACAATACAAGTGCTCCTAAGCACAGCCAAAAAAACCAAACCAAACCAAAAAAAACCCAAATAAAAACCACACAGAAAACTCACAAACATACAAACAACTAGAAACTGACTCCATAAATCAAGGCTAGCATTCTCTAATTTGAAAACAACCTTTCTGAAACAAATGGGAGCCCTTTTTAGGATTAAATAACATTCATTTACTTAAGCTGATTCCTGGTAATGATTTGAAGTATATGTTCTATTGATTATTCAGATAAATTTGTCTCAATTTTTACATTTCTAATTCTTAAAAAAAAAATAAAAATACTTCTGAGAAAGTAACCATCCAGACAACCACCTGGATACTAAAAATGTACCTCACAATGTGATTATAATGTAATGTAAGGTCAAGAAGTGTCATTCAGGAAGGGACAGGAGAGGAAAGAAAAGAAAGAAAAGAAAGAAAAGAAAGAAAAGAAAGAAAAGAAAGAAA
>VXBA01000586.1:1183483-1254800 GCA_013399895.1 Serilophus lunatus
GGGAGGGAGGGAGCAAAAACAACCGCACACCAATATTGATTATAAAGTACTCGCTAGAGGAAACTCTCTTCACACACTAGCCCAAGGTTATACAAGTGGATTATCTGAGGGGCCTCTTGAGGAGAAATCACAGCCCTTGCTTTGGGTGCACCTCAACCCTTGGATATTGCTCAGAAATATTTTTATGTTTCAGTGCCAAGCAGGATATTTTTTGTTTTAAACAGCACTTTCACAAACCCCTACAGATATTTTCACTGGAAAAAACACATTTGTAAGCATCACCTTGTCTGTGAGACAACCAAGGGACAGAGCTGCTTCTCAGTCTGTGTTTGGATCTGGACCATATCAGCTCAATGCAGTGCACTTGTGCCCATGCTAGACAGTTGCTGTGCATGCACATGACTCCCATGGATACTACACAGGAGTGATGTGCTTCTGGATACTCATAGCCATATGAAGCTGTAAGAGGATTCACAAATTCTGTCTAGTAATAATGAAGGGAACTATATACCACAGGCTGAGCTTCTGGGAGAATTTTGCCTCTTTGTACTTGAGACGCTCCTGAAATTTTGTTGATCTCTTAGAGCTGTTTTATTATCATTAAGCCATGAGTTATTCAGTTATTACAGAGTGTGGCAAGTCACAGCTGATGAGGAAGAAAGGTGGAGCTAGAACAGGTATGTGTTATGGACAAAGATCTCTTTATAGCACTGGAAAAGGTGGGGTGCTTTAAACTCCTTTTCAGCAAACTGTTCCATCTGCCCCCACAACTGACCAGAGGCATGTTTGCACACCCACTTGAGCTAAAACTCAGGCAGAGCTTTATCTTGAGGAATTTACTGGGAGATGAAGTAGGTTAGGCAAATCTAGATAGAGACTTGGCTCACAGACTTTAAATACTTCAGTTGAAGGTAGTGGTGACAATGTTTAACCTATCCATGATTACATTTTCTTATTAGAATTACTTATAAAGAATATTTTTCCCCATTTTTATAGAAGGATTCTATTTTAAGTGCTCAATTTCTATCTTAAGGCTTTTTTTGTCATGGCAACTGCACTGTTAAAAGGATTGCTTGTACATAGAGGGGATCATTTTCACTTTCCAGCTTAACACAACTCAAATTTCCTGAAGACGTCACGATTTCATCAACAGAGAATGAGAAAACAGTATTTTAAAAAGGTAATTCTTTTTAAGATACTCTCCTTCTAGTGCCCAGTGATCATTTTACTATCTCAAGCTTATAGTAAATCTAGGTGGACTGTGTGCTTCTGTCCTTGGGCAAGGTACTATGCTCCAGGCAAGGACCATGTGCCCGTCTGAATTTGTTAAGCATCTGAAATTATATTCACACTACCCTTCATTTGAGGGATCATTTGCTTAAGTTAAATTCCATTCTTTTATTTCTCCTATCCATGATTCCAATTAAAAAAATCTGTGACACAGTCAAGGCAGCTGAGTTTCATGAAGTTCAGTCCCGTATTTCTGTTATACCCAGGTTCTTTAATATTTGTAAGAGGCAAGATTCAACTGTCAAGAAGATTTGACTTTGTTACCTGCTCAGATATCTTTCTAATTATAAGTAAATTTATTATAAATCAAATAATAGTATTATATATTGAAGAAATAATATATTTTAGTAAATACTTCTTACCTATAGACCATCAGTAGTAAAAGGGCTCTGAGACTGCAGCACTTAAGACTGTACATTGTCACAAATTGTTTCAGAAGTTCTTGTAGCTCCTAAAAACAAAAGGCGCAGAGGTAATATTTTACAACACATTTGCATTTCAAATACACTAATTTCCCAATGTTTTTAACCTTAAAGATATTGTATCTTGAATAGCTTCTGCTACAAAAGTATTAGTAAATATCTACATCAATTAAAAAACCCTCAAGGCTTCAAAAAAAGAGGTGGTATCAGGATCAATTTAACTTACCAATAGAAGCTGCGTTGCAGTATACTACAGCTCTTTCATTTTTGCCTCTGTCCTTTAAACATTAAGAAAAGTAATTGCTACGAAAAAAATAATGTAATCATGTGCAGGAGAACTGCAAACTGTAAGTTCTTTGTCTGCTATTCATGCTTGTAAATGAGTGCATCTCTGGTATATCAGGGCATATCAGGGCACTCCTTGAAATGGAAAACACCT
Source organism: Serilophus lunatus (assembly GCA_013399895.1). NCBI lineage: Eukaryota > Metazoa > Chordata > Aves > Passeriformes > Eurylaimidae > Serilophus > Serilophus lunatus. The sequence continues at coordinate 1,185,635 of VXBA01000586.1, forward strand.
CTTAGAACACAGAGCTGTTAAAGAGCAACATCTCTGGTACATCAACACCTGTGATATACAAATGTAGTAATCTTTTTGTTAATGAGCAAAAAATGAAATTATATGTTTCTACCATTAGCTATTAAAAAATCCTTTGACTCTACATAAATAATCATATATAACCTTCCACATTCATGAAAACGTTTGGCTGAGGCAAGATGTTTTCTTCTGAATGGGATTTCTTTGCTTTTGTCAGTCATAATGATTATTTTAAGCAATCTGTCAGCTCCATAATCCATTTCTGGATGAAAAGAGTATCAATCCATAGTTTTATGCAGCCATGTGACAGTTCTGAAATTCACAGACTGTGCATACTTCTGCTGTATTTCATCAGAGCAGAGACATGTTATTTGTAAGACTTGCTTCAAAACTCTAAAAAACCCGACGTGACAGGAATGTTACCTACCCAGAAACTGCAACACAATTTTTAAATGGTAGTAAACACAAATTAAATATCTGTTGTAGGTTTTAGAAAGGGACAATAATATTTTCAGTATCCAGAATGGGTTTTTCAGGAGTATTGTGCAGTTTAATTTCCCAATAAATTGCTAATAGTAACCATTTTGAAGCTTCAGAACTTAAAGTTTTGTTAGTGACTAATTAGTGACTAGTGCATAATGCTAGCAAACTTTATCAACCCCAAAGTAATTTTCCTTTTAGTCTATATTTCTGGCAAGAGCAATACTAGTGGTATTAACTTAACGCCATGTGAATGGTATATGACTTAACAGTGAAGTGACAAAATATGTTGTTAATGTCTCTGAAGGAAAAGGAAAGCCATTTCAATGGCTTTTTAAACAAGTAAACATTCTCAGCATCTTGGATACTTTAAGCATACACCAGCCTGGTAAATATTAATGTCAAAATAAATCATACACTACTTCTGACTTCCCCAGAAAATCATGCATGAGACATTAAGAGAGCTGGTAATAGGAAAAAACAGCACAAATGAGCAGATGGTGTTGTCAGAACACTGCTCTCTACATGCTGATTCTAACACTCCCGCTACAGATCGTGGGATCTCTTTGCGTATCTCATTTTGGATTTGGATGCTTTCTACATTCATCATCTTTATCTCACAGGAAAATACTCTAAAAATAAAAAGCCTCTTACTGACTTTATAAGTACTTCATAAAGCTGCTTTTATATTTAGCTTTTGAATTGCTACTATGAGCTCCTAATATGTCTGAAGAGCCTTTATAAACAGATTAAGGAAACCTATGGATATTTCTGTACTTGTTTGATTTTAGCTTTTACAGTACTGAAGATCAAAAGGAGTGGGCTGATTACTGATTTCTTTCTAAAGCAGCTGGTTCACCTTCAGATCTTAACCAGCATCCAATTTAGCAATCCTCTGAGAGAATGGGGTAGAGAATTTTGGTCTTTAACACATGAAAGGTCAAATCCATTCTATGGTGCATGGATTACTTTTGTATGCCCAGGAAGAGACAGCCTGGAAATACCAGGAAGGACAGCATCTGCCTTTTCTATATAAGAAATACTAATCAAGAGATCTAATTGCCGTGTCTACTGGCATCCTGTCACTGCAAAGGGGCTCCATGAGCAAGACAAGGAATAGAATTGGGTAGCAATTGAAGTCTTAAGAGGTTTCACAGATAATGCTGAAGCTGGATATGCATCTCTCCTGCATGTGTGTACATGCTTGCATGCACGCACACATTTTCTCTGCTGCCCCTTTTTTATGGGGCTCACTGAGCTAGTTTGTTTTGTTGAAAAGGCTGCCTCTTGGCATGTTTGCACATCTGGACCTTTCCTGTCACGCATTTCTTTATCAAATACTATACATTCACAGCAGGATTCCTTGCTGCATATGTGTATCTATGTAAATACTGGTATTTAAAACTAGTTCAGCAGAACCCGTAATATTTTCCTCTCTCCGAGAGCCTAGAAAAATGCACATAGCCTGTTTTCTGCATAGAAAATGGAGCCATTTGCTTTAACTAGGCAGACTACATGCTGTCCAGATTATTGTGCATATATTGACACATCCTCGTGTTCTAAACATATCATTAAGTAATCGAGGTGAAGATAACAAATTTGGCCCAGTTTCTCACATGATGAAATAACAACACTTTTCTACTTTTAACCAGATCAGATTAGGACTGTAAAATACTGTCTAATGTTTTGGCTTTTCTCCTGGGAATTCAGTGTTTATTATCTTCAGCACAAAAGGAAAAGTGTATTATGCAAGTTTCACAAACCTTTGAGAAAGAAATGGCATGAGACAGTTTGCAGAGGTAGTAGCAGTATCCTAAAATTTCACTGGAAGTGGCTTCAACGTGAATGAATCAAAGGATGAGATGCCTGTTATACTGAAGTATCTTATGCACAAGTGGACGCATGGGAAAGACTAAAAATTATTAGATAATACACTTTGTCATATGGTAGTGGCCATATGCCTGAATTCCCATGGCTGTTACTGCAGGCATCTAAAATTGTGTGTAGAATTATCTTAAAATAAAAAGCAGATGGTAGGTTTTAGAATATAAACTGAATTAGTATTGCAGCTGCCTTTTACTTCCTGATCCAAACTGTTGAATGACAGTGCCTTTAAGTGCTTGTCTGAAAAGCAGCTAGAAACTCAAGAGGAGTCCACCCAGAATGCCAGAAAAGCACAACTACCTCCCCTGCTCTGAGTTCTCCTATTTGCATTGTCCACTAGAACTGCAATGTAACTAAGCTTTTATATTCTTTACTTCATCTTCTGTTTGTTAGAGCAACATGAACCAATTGAAGGGGAAATGATGGAAATCTGGAAATACTAAGGACTCACTGGGAGAAAGGGAGTTGGTAAATGGAAGGCAATCACAAGAAAAGATTCGAAAATAGAGGGGCAGACACAAAAAGCAAAAACTCCTACAGACTTCCCAGACTGCCACTGTCACTTCCAGACTCTTTATTCATTCTTCACTTCTGCCCTTGTTTTTATCAAACTGTAACCTGACACTGTATTGCCATCTTCATTGACTTCTCCTGCTCTGACAAGTTTTCCTTAGTATTTTTATCTCCAAGTTGCACAGGAAATAATATTTTTAACGCCCATAAGCTGGCATCTAAGCACTACACAGTTGCTCACTCACTACTCCCTGGTAGGGAGAAAACAGAAAGGATAAAAGTGAGGAAACTCATTGGTTGAGATAGAAACAATTTAACAGGTAAAGCAAAAGCCCTGTGGACATGCAAAGCAGAACAAGGAATTAATTCACTTCCCACGGCAAGCAGTTTTCCAGCCATCCCCAGGACAGGACCCATTGTGTGTAATAGTGACTTGAAAAGACAAATACTATCACCCTGATTGCCACCCACCTCCCACCCCTTGTTCCCCCAACATTATATTCTGAGGATAACACCATACGGCATGGAATATCTCCTGGGTCAGCTGTACAAGCTGTGTCCCCTCCCAGCTTCTTGTGCATCCTCAGCCTCCTCACTGGTGGGGTGATGCGAGAAGCACAAAAGGCCTTGAGCCTGTGCAAGCTCCGCTCAGCAATAACTAAAACACTCCTGTAATATCAACACTGTTTTCAGCACAAATTCAAAACACAGCCCCATACCAGCCACTATGAAGAAAATTAATTCTACCCCAGCAAAACCACTAACACTTGGAAAAGTCAACCTCATTCAACAGATTAACAGTAGTCACTGACAGAAAGAACTCTGTGGAATAAAGTGCCACACTATGTGTTTGTGTTAATCTGGATAGCTGTTTACAAGAGTTGTAGTTTCATGATACTTCCTAAGTGTCTTCCTGAGCAAAAAGTAGCAAGAGAGTATTTTTTAATGGGGCAAATTAAAAAGAAGGAATGAAACCCAGCAGCAGCAAAACTCTAGATTTAACTGGGGAATTGACTGATGAAAGTGGACAAATGCATGTGTCTGCATCCTATTATAAGGGGCACCCTCTTATGTGGCTGATAAACTGGCTTTTGGCATACCAGCTAGCTTGTTTCGAAACCCTAGGCACATCTGATCTTGCCTAGCATGGGCATAAGCCATGCAAGTCTCCTTAGGCAAGTAATCAAAGTTAGGTTTTCTTGGTCCGTGGAAAGTAGCTGTCTTGTCATGTTTTCTTTGCAGACAGGCAGTACATGGGCCATTTATTATGACAGTGTTATGTTAGCAATTGGATGGATGTTAGGTCTCTACTGTTGATGTATCTGGCCATAGTTTAAAGAAAAATACTGGATTCTAGTTATACTATAATGTCCCGATCAATACAGTTGTTACATGTGCCAGATAATAGAAAGGATCACTTTCTCAATGAAACACTTGGGAAGTTGTTCAATATGAAAGCATCTTCTCAAGTTCTGTGCTCTGGGGTGTTTTTGTCAAAGATACCATTCAACAGCAGAAGGTCATATTGTTAAAATAAGTAGAATAAATTTAAAATTCACCAGAAATGAAAACTGCTTCTCTGGTGTAGAAAAATGATTTGTAAGTGAAACTTCAGAATTAAAAATCATTTATATATGTATACGGCACTGTATGAGAGTCTTTAAAACTGTCCCAAATAAATCTGTATGACAAACATGTTTATTTTTTTAAAAAATTAGCCTAGCAAGACTTCAGACTGTATCAGCAACAACTCATTTATTTCAATGTCCCAAATAATGTACAAGTTAACATGTAAAATCACTGTCCTCAAAATACATTGGAAGGTCAGAATCTGTAAGTCAAATAAACCTTTAGTAGCAGTCATTTTAATTTTTTTTTAGTATCTGCACTTCTACCCACAAAAGGAGTAAGGACTAGGAGTTTGCTGATAATATTTACATAATTAAGTGTATGAGAACTGCCTAATTGTTAGAGACATTTGGTGTTCTAGATTGAGCTCTGTATTCCTTGCCAAGTTTCCTGCATTGCCAATTTCATGAACATCAAAGCTTTAGACTTACTTCCATAACCTATAACAGGATTACTTACATGTTTATCTGTTGTTGTTTTCTCTCTCTGCATTTTAAATGGACTAGATATTGTGGAGTAGCTGGTAAATAACTGGCAAAGATGCTGTTAGTGCTATGTAGTTTTTCTGGAAAATGAATTTCAGATTCATAATAACTGGGTGTTTAGGATGACAATACAATTCTAGGAGTTACCTTCAAGGAGCAAGTGCCAGGTGTCTTATTTCCAACCACCAAACTGAAAGGTTTCAAAGATTTACAGATATGGATGTAGTAATAATCATCCATAGAATAGAGTTTAAGAAATGAGTGTGTTCGTATGACTGCTTAAACCTAGTGCTCATTACAAACTCTGCTTATATTGATTGAGAAATCAATATATTTTCTATTTTCTAAATGTAGCAAATTATCTCCACCTTGTTCCTAAATACGATTTTAGATACCTGATGATCATGTAGGTCTAGCAGGTTAGTGGTGTTTGAGTCATGGTTGCTAATTTACTGCCATCTGTAATTGTTCAAACAAACCAGAAGTTTATTGGGTTGTTAATGGTTGTATATGCATATATAGATTTTTTTACTTAAATCTTTTGCTCTGTACATCACAGTCCTGCTGTCTGGGGAGCTGGACCTCTACATAAATCTGCAAATATTCAGGTACTCTTGTACCAAACTACAGGTCTCTAAAATCTGAGACCTTCACTGGCTTTCTAAGGTATATGTCAACATTGCAAGGTCCTCCCACACCCAATCCTGCAGACAGGGATTACCTTCTGCCACACAGGTCCCACAGTCACAAGTCACAGCCCACCCATGTGGCTTCAATAGCACAGAGAGGCTCTCTTTTCATGCAGCTTAATGAATGTAGGGGTTTGAATTGAGTCAAAGGGTAGTGACCTTCAGAGGCTGCAAAAGACAAATGAAACCTCAACAGCACCTTTAAAAAGGTTTTGAGTGTGAGGGAAGGTGTGAACAGCTTTAGCATGGTTCATACTGATGGCTTGGGTGGTCCTGCATCAACCATCTGAGACCTGATAGCTGCCTGTGTGAGCACTTTAGGTCACCAGGCTTCTAAAGGGTACTCACAAGTGTGGGCTGAAAGCAAACACAGTGCTACTGCAGCGTTGATACCATACTCCACTACTGACACAGACAAGGGGAACATGGTTTTATAACCTATAGCAAAATGGAGGCAGTTTTGTTTGGGTACTATCAAAAAAGATATGATTAATATAAATAGTTGAAAGTCCAGAAATGCTGGTTGAGATTAAGAAAATAACAACTTGATTTGAAAAGACAAATGAAATCCTGTCATTCTGGTGCCAGCTTAAATTATTGTTCCTCAGATGTAGAATCTTCTAGCCCTTAAACTGAAGGAGTGTCCCCACATCAATCCTAATGAATGTTTGAGCAAAGCTCACAGTCTCAACTAATGTGCCTGCAGCTTCCCTCTATGCAGCCTCTGGCATGGGAGAATGAGGGTCATCTCACTATATGTCACAGAACACATGCTCCAGGCCATGAGAGAAAAATAAGAGCCCTGCAGTAGCAGATTAGGCTAAATCATATCCATCTTGTCTCCTCGTTGAATATTTTACAAAGTACCTTTGAGATTTACAACAGAAAACTAGCCCCTTGGTCTGCAATTAATTGCAATTGGTCTTGCAATTAGTTGCAAGGCTTGCTAGTTTGGGGGAAAAGGGGAAGAGGAGAGAAGCTATACCACAGTGAGGCCTTTTTTTTTCCATGTGAGTTATGAATTTGAACCATGGACTTTTCTGATTTTGATTATTGTTATGCACATCTGAAATCTTCCGGAGGAAGTTTTATTTTTCTTAGTCTCCAAATACTTCTCAGTTTGAGTCCAAGGTCTGTCATTCATCCCTGAATTGGTAAGTGTCCTGTAACCAGGGGATTTACAAACTTACTATTCTGAGCAGTGTAACAAGATGAAAGACTGGAAAGAAGAAAATCACTTTTCCGAGCAGTTTAGGGTTTTACAATTTAGGAAGCTCTTGTATGTGAAATTAACTGGTGCAAATTAATATAATTAGAATTGCGCAGTAGAATCACATATTTCAGCAAATGATAATCACAGGGGAAAATGCTTACAATTGTACAACAACACAAAAGTGCAAATGTTATCTATGTTGAGTGTCCTGAGCTCAGCTACACACTGTTGCACCTGCTAAGATTGAAGCTAGAAGAGTTATTCTGACTGAGATGTGGATCTGTGTTCAAAGTCATCAGGAATTTGGTGTAAGAGGAAATCAGACAAGGGACTTTGAAAGTAAGTAGCATTTTACCAATAAAACATGTATTTCAGATTTTTTCCAATAATACACATTTAACCAATCCTCCCATATGGTAAGTGTGTGACTTCCTTTTCTTTAAGTACAAAGTGGTCTAGCTTTATTGTATGATAGGTCATTAGAATGACCTGGAGTTGTCAAGATGAAGAACAACCTTTAAGGACCCTATTTATAAAGTTTGAATAGACGTTGTATATATAGACAGTCGATTTCTTTTATCATTAGAAAAAAAAATCCTGCTAGAGAAATAAAATCCTACAATTTAATTATTTCCTTTCTTCATTACTTGGTGCCCAACAACAGGTTTGATCAATATGATCTACTTTCATTTAAATATTGTACACCTTTTTAAGTACTAGCACGTTGTTCATCTATGCATTCATTTGAAGTGAGATGTGCACATTTCATAGGGAATTGTGAGGGGAAATGGGAGCTGGCTCTTACATTATCTTTCTGGGAGAATTTTCTCCAGGTGCCATTCACTGGTTTTGAAAGCAAGGGTTTGCAGGGTTTGGGGGGACGCTCAATTCTTAGATTTGACTTGTTGCATTAATGGAAATTTGAGTTGCTCTGAGCTATTTTAAGCCAGCAAAATAATGCTACCTCCGAGATCTAAAACTAACATTAAAAAAAACCCCCCACAACCCACAAAACCAAACCCTCACACATCGGAGCGAAGGGGGAGGGATTAGACGGGAAGGCAGGAGTACCCGCGGGAAAGGAGCGGTGCAGGGGACAGGCTCCCGGCGGGCGGTGCCGCATTCCCGAGGCCAGCGCGCCTTACCTGGAGCGGGGCCGCAGCTCCGCGCAGCCCGGCAGCCGGCCCGGCACTGCGGGGGCGCCGCGCCGCGGGTTCGAGCCCGCCCACGGCCGGGCGTGGGCGGCAGAGGCAGAAGGCCCCCCTGTTACTGCAGCTCAAGCCCCCATAGGTGCCTCCCAAGCAGCATTGCCCCCTCCCTGCCCCTCCTCCTTTGGTTAATCTCGTTCACACCCCTTTTCCGTTTCTAGCGTGTTAGTGAGAAACGATGCTGGATAGAAGAGAAGTGGCGAGGGATCCCTGACAGACAAAAGTCTCAGGGGCAACACTTCCCACGGCTTCTTTTTTGCCGTGCCTCTACAACAGAGCTTGCAATGAAACTTCCTGCTTATTACCTTGCTTTTATTCTTGCAATTGTCACACCGCAGCTACCCTGGGTGGAGACTTCCACCCTTTTTCTCTGTTTGATATGGAAATGTTCTGAGCATCTTTAGGTAACATTATTCGAGTCTCTCCAGGAGTGACTGGAAGAAAAGTGTTAGTTTTGCAGATTTTGCTTTCCTTTCTGACCTCTCACTTCAGGAGCTGTTGGCAGTTTGCAAACAGAACAAAGTATCAGTTTCTCTAAGGCACTCCATTCCACACAACACAACATAAAGGAAACCACTTAGACGATGTGATTGCCACATCCCCTTAGTGGTTACGAAAAGCAACATCTGACAGCATTTAAGATCTGCTGTCTGAAACCATTGCCTGTAGCTGGAATATTGGGGCGGAGGGACAACACACACACACATACACACACAGGACCACACCGAGCCCCTCTTGATGCTGTCATCAGTGGGAAAATACAGTATTACTAGTCCAAGGTGTGAAGGGGGAGGAAGAAGGTAATTTTGACTGTTTCCCTTTTAACTATTTTCCCTAGTGTTGATTTTTGGGATTAAAGAGTTGATAACTGCTGAGGAAGGCAAAGGCTGAGAGGTCCCAGTCCTGTATCTTCCAGTAAAAACCCTCATATTTTGCTTCCCTAGCATATGCTAGTTTCAGTTCATATCAGAAGTAAGCATGTGTTTGCTTTTTCACAGTTATAGAACTATTTTGGGTGGAAGGGACCTCTGGAGGTCATCTAGTCCAACTCTCGTGCCACGGGCAGGGATATCTTCTGCTGTGTCAGGTTACTCAGATCCCAAACCAATCTGGCCTTCAGCAGTTCCAGAGAGGAGGGATTCACCACCTCTGTGGGCAACCTGTGCCAATGTTTCAGCACAGTTATCATAACAAATTTCTTCCTTATCTAATCTGAATCTGCCTTCTTTTAGTTTGTCTTTTTTCTTAATTTTATCTTAAAACTAGTTACTGACATGTTGTCCTAAGGGGCTATTTTGATGTCATGTACCTGGCATGACTCCACTGGATGGTCCCCACAGGCTAAAGAACGTGGGATGGTCTGAGACGCAAAATAGAAAAGGAAAAACAATCTCTCCGCAGCAAAAAATGGTGCAGATTTCACTACTGTTGTTTGCCTTTCTGCTACTGTTATTCTTAAAGCTCTTATTTTTTATTGCATCTGTATGTGAGATAAATAAAAGAAATGTAAAAACTGTTCTCTCCTGCAAATGTTGAATGTTGATCCAATTATAAGTCAAGCATATGTGCTAAGTGTGCCTGCTCTGGGGTACTTCCCCCCCATATCTCATTTGAGCAGTCTTCTAATTATCAAAAGTATGCAGTGTTTATCTTTCGTTCATTGGTCAAGCAGAAAGAAGCTTGAAACCCAGTGGAAAAAAATTCCTGATTGTTTCTATAGCAGAACAGCTGTAAGTGGAAGAATGGGCAAGTCTGGTCTCATGTGGCATTTCATAACATTAGAACTGAGAAAACTGCTTTAAAGACAATTCTGTTAGCAACTGGGATAGAAACAATGGTGATGTTTGTTATTCCAAATAGAACTCAGGCACAGGTACTATGTAATAAACAATTTCAGAAATCCTTAAATTTTAAGGAATCTCTTTCTACCCGCTTCTTGAAAACCTATTTCGAATTCCCACCAATTACAACTCATAATTTAAACTGAATGAAAATATTCTCTTTGAAAACTCAAGGCATCAATATGCTGTTGCCTGTTTCAGTTCACAATATGCAGACGGAGAACCCACCAAACCCACCTCTTGCCTTAAGCCAGTCCCGGAAGGGGACGGCCCAACTATTAACACAAAGCTTAAGTCTTTGAATAGAGGCATTCATCAGCTGGGAAAATCAGCTGACTCCATCCTCAGGCTAGTAAAGAGCAATGAAATTGTTCTAGAGAACAACTTGCAGAAAAGACTTCTCGAACATAAAACATGTAGATGTCCACTGTAAGACATCATTTAACTTCTCTGTGCATTTAGTTTTCTGCATCTGTACTGGAGCCCATGTCGGGTAAGTTGGGGTTTTTATAGTAGTTTTTCCTTACAGCTTGTAACTTCAGAGAGTTGTAACATTCACAGCACTGATTAAACAACTTTGTAATCTGTGATGCCTTTCAACAGCTGTAATGCCAAGATTAATAGAAAATACACTAGGCTTTTTGTATTCCAGGGATTCCTGGAGATGTGTTAAATTCTGATCAGCAGTCTGCCTGTGAGATTTTTTGGTGCTTGAACTGTTAGCCCAATAATAATAACCTTTATAAATAAGCCAACATTACCGTTATCACTTAAGTATTACATTGATACATAAAATGGAGTGCATCATAAATCAAAATGTCCCCGTTTTTAATTTTATTACATTGACACTTAGTGGATACTATTTTGGACATATTAAGGTCTAAATGCTTGGAATACTGACCAAATGAGTACTGAATGCAGTTTGGAGTGAGGACCTGAAAACAAGACCAAATAATATAGTTTGTATCTAAGCAAAAGGCAAAGAAAGAGTGAGAAAATACTCAATGATTTGTTGTTTTGATTTAAATCTTTCCATTTTAATGAGGTCACAGGTAATATTAATCTGCTAACAGGGGAAAATTTATTTGAAATTCCTATAAACAATTCTATTTCATTATGCAGTGTCCCGGTGAATGCAAAGGAGAGAATGAAAACAAAACCATAAAATGTGCTCCATCTCTAGAATTCTTAAGGAAATAAAGTTTTCCAATTACTATAAATTATGTGGGAAGTAGAGGGTGAATCAATTAGCATTCTAATACATAGTAAGGTCTACATTAAAATAAGAATGTTTGTCCATGGAAGTCTACATGTATATATGTATATAAACCTAATGAATAGTTGCATTTTAAATTATTATAATAATACTCAGTGACCTGGGGGCTACATACTCTGCAGCCCTTACAGATTATTTGACTGGAAAATAATGAGCATATAAAATGTCTCAGATTTAAGGTTCATATCTTTCCTTTTTTATCTTGTTTCCCAGTCATACAACAAATTCTTTGAACATTAACTGTAGCAAGAGTCACACATAAAACATAATCATTCTTTATGAAGTAATTGATGCCTTTGGTTTGGTTTAAACCCATCTTGGTTTGAAATTTTCCCCCTCTTGATAAGCCTTTACTTCTCAAGTGAACTTCTTATTTTACTCCTTGCTGCTTTTTTCACTGAAGTAACTGAAGCTTAATGAATTACTTTAACGTTCATCTGACCTTTTGTAGGATTATCCATGCCAAAATCAAAGCATATTCTTATTGAAATTGAGGCCTTCTACACCACCTCTCAGTTTGGAGCACTGTGGCTCTGTTACCTTGAGAGCTGCAGGTTGCACCTTACACCTAAACATCTTCAGCTCAGACTATGCTTTAGGGCACTGTGCTAACCTTTACTCTTCCCATGTAGTGACAAAGTGCTTCAGGATGAAACTTCCCTGGGAGCAAGGCACCTTCATCTGAAAACACTGTTTTGAGAAGTTGAAGGTTGTTTTGAGAAGCACATATTTTTGGCTGTATCACTTGTCAGTTGATTCAAAACAGCACGGCTGCATTTGTCATAGTTTTGTTAGCTCTTGCTACACTATTGAATATGTCCAGGTGCTGCCTTAAATGGAGCACTTTTGTTTCCATTATGTCTAGAATAATGTCAATACTCAAAAATTAGATTAAATGAATGACAAAGCTGAGGTGAAGACAGTGTATTTGATTATCTTGGATAATTGATTTTTTTGCATGATGCTGTCAATGGCTGAAAGGCCAGGTGGATTAACTGAGTCTGTCAAGAACAGGCAGGCTTGTGCTAGTCCTGCATCATATACAATTTTACAGTTTATTTTTAGTAAGAGACTGGAAATGTGTAAACCTACAGCCAGATGTCTCCTGTTGTTTTAAAAGAGTTGGTTTGATAGGATTTGGGTTTAGATTTTTACTGGCCTAAGATGCTTACTTTTCACTGTGTACCTCTTCAGTTCTTTATAAAAAGAAAGCCTCCAACAAATGTGTTACTCAGACATCAAGAAGCAGTTTTCACAGTCCTCATTGCCACAGGGAGCTATACAAACATCAATGATATGTGTTGTGATCATATCATACGTGGACATTACATGGGGTAAGAAAAATACACTGGAAATAATGTGCCCCAGTTTTAAGAAGGACTAGAAAAAGCTATGAAGCACCAAGCTCACTCTAACTGTCCAGCCAGAAAAATTTGAGTTGCTGTTGTGTAGGCCTAGAGATAAAGCTGAAATGCTGAGAGAAGGTTGACTAGTCTTCCTCAAGGAGAAGTTGGCATGTTTACTGAACCTTTCCATGGAAAGAAGTGGTACTTACAAAAGGGCCACTTTTTCCTGTCCATGCTCAGTTTGAAGATGCCACCAGTGTTCATGAATGTAATGATCATATTTTCATCAACAACTCTGAGATATATTGAAACTGTAAAAATTAATACATCACAGTTTTGTTTCTTAAGCTCTACCTGCTGTGTGATCTGAGCAAGACTAAAAGAATTGATTACATAGTAGCGAAACTCTGCTTTGACAGAAAAGATGTTTTTTCCAGCTCAAATGGGATTGCACTGTGCTGTGAACATGTACTACATGGCTTCATTTGTTTATGGTTTCATTTGTTCCACCATACTCTATGTATTACATTATTACATGATATTAGAGAGCCAAAGCTTAGGGAGACCTCGTAAAACAAACAAAAACATTTATTTTGTTTGTAAAATGAAATAGTTTATTTAAATTCCTCCTTTAATTTTAAATGCTAAATTTTCTACACAAAAGAGTTTCTGCTTTTAATGTTCTCTTAACAGTTTTCAAAGGTTACTGATGAAAATAAGACAAAGTCTGTTTCTGTAGCTGGCTGTGCTCTACCCCATAATCTAACTCTGACTTGTACTAAATGTAGGCTTCAATTGTGCTATTTATTAAGACTTAGTAAGTACTTACAAACACTAGAAGAATTAATCAATATTTCTTTTAAATTTAGATACAAATATGAAGAAAATATTTCTAACAGGCATTTGTCAGGCTTTCACTTACTGTAAAATTATGCAAAGAGAATAATAGCAATGGATAATAGTCTTTTTTTATGCCACTTGAAGTATGATCTCTTAAATTTATCAAATTAATGTAATATCCACTTCTGACAGCTTTATGAAGATACTGTCTATGAACCTCATTATGTAGAAATATGAACCCATAAGCATCTCAACCATTAGCTGGTGAAGCTAAAATTTCTACAAGCTCATTTTAAGTACCTCATGAAAACATTAATTTTTGATTGGGAATACCTCTTCATAAGGCTGTCATATTTGGAGCAAAAATTTACTGGGGCAAAAAAAAAAAAAGGAATATTTACTCCGAGAAACCATGCACTCAACAAAGGCTATGTGGCCTTTTCTAGGTGTATTACAAGAGGAAAATTGGAAGTATCTAGGAAAAGGTAGTGATGGGCATTTTCCACCAGCTGCCTCAGCAGTATTTTGGAGGACACAAGCAATCTACTGAGCATTAAATGCCTCCTATAGCTTGCAGTAAGCAGGAGAATGTAGTCCAGGCAGGGTTAGAGGAACACCAAATCTCCAATCCCTATAAAGAAATGGGTAACCTGATGCCCTGGCCTTCCTCATGCTGACTCTTGTCTAATGAGTGGAGATCACACGTCTCAATGCTGGTGACTTTGACTTAGGAATTGCAGATAATAGAGCTAATTGGCAAGGGAATGAAATAAATACAGAATATTGAACTAGGTTTTCAGGTCTAAGCCTAAGGTATCCATGTTGTAAAAACTCCATAAGAGGCTTAGAGAGAGCTATCATACCTTAACATATATGCAATTTGGGTCATGAAGAATTATTTTCTCATGTTCCTATTTAAGTCAGGAGTAAAATCCTAATCTGTGTAACAATGGACCTTATTTTCATAGAAAAACTGCTGTCTATTATTCTGGAGGCTAAAGAGTTTTAAATTGCAAAAAGACCATGTGAGAAGTGTGTGGTAATGCTCAAACAATGTCTTTTTTCTCGGGAGTGCAGGGGCAGTTGCTTTAATTCAAAAGATATATTTCTGATCTATTAAACTAGAAAAAAATAATTCTGAGAACAGAAAATGCCAAAGGCAGTTCAAGGAGTTATAGATATACATGACATGAAAATTTCCTAGCAAAAGTTAATGCAAGTCAACATCTACAGTGGTCTTAAATGCCACACTGATTCAAAATCACACAGTTATTGATGAAATGAGAATGCATTTTCTTTAACGTCTCTTTTAATGAACTCAGAAAGAATTTGGTACAAGCCTACTAAATGAACAGTCCTTGGGATGTTAAGTTCGGAAGCTCAGAGCCACGTAAACCCACTGTTTTTTTAAGGCATGTGTGTTTAGAGTTTAGTGTTTAGAGTATTCCAAAAGCTAATTTTGTTTTTGGTCATTGTTCTTATAGCCCTGATGCTGCCCTGTGTTCTTCTCTTCTGTTCTTTAAGTGTATTATACTGAAGTCTTGGAATTTAGATTAAAAATTAGCCTTTAATATTTGAAGTTAAGTAATGATTAATCTCCTGGTCTGATTAATATTACTCTGTGTTCAAGCAGAGTAATAATGTTTATGCAACTTGATTAATTTTGTTTTACAGTCTAAATGTCAGACCATGGGAACACTATTGCCCTGCATTGAAGGAGAAGCCTGGAAAACCAGTATAGTTGGGCCAAGTGCTCAAACCTGGAGTCTGAGCTGACAATCAAAAGCTGGAAGATAAGAATTGCCTGTAATACTTAACTTATGAGGACCAGGATTGTGTGAACAGTTTCTATGTTTGGCCCATTGCCCTTCTGCTCTACATTAAAGTATATGTTCTATTTCCACATTTATTTGCATGAAAAATTGGCTAATTCAATATATTTGAGAGTAATTATCAAACCTGAGGCAAATCAATGAATGCCTCAATGCCTCAGAAGAAGTTAGGTGGGAGCTAATATATATCAGCTAAGAGATCAGCATATAATTTATTCCTTAAGCAATTCAATTGAAAAAGAATTCAAAGCAGCAGAAAGAGTGAATTTCAACAGTGAAATAAAACAGTCAAGATTTTGTCAGTTCTGTAAAGATAGTATGATTGCACAACGTCTAGAATCAAGTGTAATAACTTTAATAGCTAAAGTGTTGACATTTTTGAAGAAACATCAGGTTTATCCTTAAAGTAAAAGTAAAGTTCAGGAAATTTATTAAAACGCAATCAAAGTGGAGACAGTTATTACACTTTGTACAGCCAAAATTTATAAGAAAGGTAATTTTAAATTTTAGTTAAACAGTTGTGCAGTAGATACTCTTCTGTAGTTTAATTACATAAAATATATATCAGCTAAAAATATTTGGGTAGCTGTGATCCTAGAAAATTTTAACTTTTTCTCCTGGAGGTGAATATGGAATATTGCCTGTTTTCTGTGAATAAAAATTACTTAAATTAGTTAATCTACTACCATAATGTAAAATAGCAAGCTTTAAGAAAAACACCATTTGCCGCATATCAATAAATTTTATATTTAGAGCATAATACCAACCTGAAATGAGAGGGGTTTGGCCCAAGCTGCAATTCTAGTTTACTCTGTTCTGCCCATTTTCTTACTGGCTATTATTTTTCTGATCAATTTATAAGACAGAAATCTGAAAACAACAAGAAAATGTGAGCTCAGACTGGAAAAAAATGTGGATATCACACTCTTATTCCCAGACTACACCTCTTTGACACTGCTACATATCTGCCTACGTCTAACTGAAGAGTCTTTGATGCTCATTACAGAGCATAGCGGGTATAAATGTGGACAGAAAATCAAGTCTGTATAGACTCTATTTTGTGCCTTGAAATGTGATAATTGATTAGAGAAAGAGACAGCTGGAACGAAAAAGGATCTGGGCCTGAAATAAATGCAAGGTATTACTTCTGAAATTGCAGGTTTTGATCTTTACAGATGTTAGCACATACCTCAGTGAATGAGAAATCAGAGCTGAAAAAATGAATAAAATATCTGCTCTGCTGAACTGCTTTAAGTGTTATCTTCAAAGTAAGATATCTATATATATTTAAAGCATAGAAGATAAGGACTTTTGAAGTGCCCATTATGTCAGAATAACATCTGGTGTAATATTTTAATATCAAATGTATACTATCCAAAATTTTTTTTCCCGGATGTATGTGTTTCCATATGATTATAGAATGGGAAAAGAAGAATCAGTCAGTTCTGGCTTATTTTCAATCACTGCGTATCTAAGAATAATAATATCAAGGTTGGTTTTTAATAATTTAGACAGACTACTTACTGCCATAGATGCTCATCAGTTCCTTGGTACCTACTGTCTTCCCACATTCAAGAGGAGCCTGAGCCGAGCGTGGCAAACTTTACTGGAGCAAGTACTTCATGTTTCCCTTTCCTAAGAAAAAGTCCTGCTCGTGGCAGTGACCCACACAGTGGATGAGAGATGGGTTTACTGCTCACCGAAAGCAAATGCAAGTTCATTTGATCCTTTCCTTTTGAAAGGAGGAAAAAGTTTGCGTTAAGGACGGTACTTTGCTTCTGCAGAGGGTGGCAGTGTGGTACTATCCTCAAACTCAAGGAAACCCTCTGCTGCTTCAGCAGCCTCCTGACTTTGGAGGGCAAACGTGCATCGTCCTGCGCTCCCCTAGCCCGGGACCTGGGATCGTACTCGGTACAGACCGATGTAAGAAGGCCTGATCCAGGTGAGCTGCATTCAGCAGTATCTGTAAATAACTATTAAAAAAAAAAAAAAAGGCAAAGACAGATTGGCCAAGGCAGGTTGTGAGGCCATTATCATTGCCAGGGATGGTCATTCCAACCCTGGAAAAAGATCAACCGTGTTAGTTTTTAAAGAAAATGCCTTTCCCGTGGAGCTGGTGGATCTGAGGGTTTTGCTGACTTGGTAGCTGTGAGGAGCTGGAGGTCAGCATGCTAGCACATGTAACCAGCTCATGAAATGTGCACAGCTCGTACAAAGCACCACCACGCCTTAGTTTAAAACGGTTGATTCACTTGTTGGAAGGGAACAGATGACAAGTTACTGATGCAAAGTTGTTTAATAACTATGGACAGATGTTGAAAATATGTAGAGCATTGTAAAATTTTAATCTTTCCCTCCAGTTTTAAATGCTGGCGAGTTCGGTCCATAGCCGATATTACAGGTGTAATGGATTGTTTCAGGCAGGAGCTTTACGTAACTACAAGTATTTCCTTGTAGATGTGTTTAGATACCACTTGTCTAATCAGATCTCTGTATTGCATAAATAATCCTGCTTATTTGAATGTTGATAGTGTGTTGAGGCACTTCAGAGTGGGATTTCTATCTTTTTAAACACTTTAGGAAACTCTGGCTTAGTTATGCAGTACAAGCAGTTAACATGTTGTTAAAACCTTCTTTAACTTGGGTTAATTTCTATTTTTTTCATTCTTTGTGCCTGTACTAGTGAAAAGACTGCCTAAGCTGTGATGAACACTAATTCTGTCATTTAGATTTTAGAGAGTGTCACATGAAATGAAAATACTAATTACAGAAGCTCCACAATAAAACTCATTTGAGAAGTTTCTTTCCATGATGTAATGGTTTTGTGTTAGTTTCTAATATATTCTTGTGAGAGTTTACATGGAATGAAATAGTGCATTTGCACTATTTTATTTTTAAAAGAATTTGAGACAATCATTAATACTGGAATTAG
This sequence comes from Serilophus lunatus, assembly GCA_013399895.1. Taxonomy (NCBI): domain Eukaryota; kingdom Metazoa; phylum Chordata; class Aves; order Passeriformes; family Eurylaimidae; genus Serilophus; species Serilophus lunatus. The sequence goes on from VXBA01000586.1 coordinate 1,203,821, forward strand.
TATAATTAACATGATCAGGAAAAATTTGTATAGAATACTATCTTCAGTAACTTAATGTAAGCGAATTTCAAAGTAACAGAACTGCAGCCTGGAAATACGCCAAGAACTTTAACCCCTGCAAAGAAACTTACTCATGAAAGTCAGGAGAGCTATTTATTTGCTCAAATACTGTCAATTAAGCATTAATTAAACTTTAAACAACTACTGTTAAACCTTAAATAAATACTTGCTTCATACTGCATAGATGGTTTCTTTTAAGACTTCTGCCAAACTATAGATTTGCATAGATTTGTTACTATGATTTAAAAAAATCCTAAATATTAGTTGAATTCAAACCTAACAGCAGTACTTTGCTGCTATGGGTTGAGGTAAGCATGGCACACTGGCAATAAAAAAAAGTCCTATTAGTTGTGTAGTTAAACCTTCACAAACCAAACTGAATAGACTGGGAACAGTGTTAGGGTTAAAAAAATATTTGCATCTAGTTAATATTTGTTTATAATGTCATCTTTAAACCAACTCTCTAGCAGTATTTCTACATTTGTGCACTACATAAGTGAAGTGTTGTAAGTGCCAATGCTGTTTATGTTGTGTTTAAATGCTGGAATTATTAGTATATTACACGCAGTTAAGGTACTAAAGATCTCAAAGCCTTTTTGTCATGGTTCTGGCAGAGCTGTGTCCAGTGCTACCATATTGAGAGAGCTCTCTGTTGGAGGTGAGAGAGTTCCTAGCACATCAGGAAAAAGGTTATAAAATTAGTTGCTAGGGCAAATTTTTTTTGTTAAAAACTTGCGTTGTTTAAACTAATGTATTGATGAAACAGTTTAAATTTTATTAGAGAAAAAAATTTGGCTGAAAAATTAGCTTATGTGGAATAGTTATTATTTTTATCTGACATGCCAAGTGTCACCGTGGCACTCTAAATCATTTCCTCAGTATTGACAGTCTTACATGAACATCCAGAGATGTTCACATACTTTGCAGATTAAATACAATAGCATAGCTCACAATATTCATATTTTAGTCTCTAGAATGAAAAAGAGAACAAGAATGGTTATGTTCCTGTTTTTGCAGGGTGACACAAATGCACATAAATAATTTTAGCTACTCTTTTCATGGAGAATTAGTATTTTGGCATAGTGAACATCAAGGAAGTTTTGAGTATCGTGAGTTAAACTTTACAGCACACGGGGTGGTAAGTCAGCGTTCAACTATCACCGTGTTTTGTTAAATATCTCACAATACTGGCTTTCACTCTACTTAGAAATGCTTTATTTGAAAAAGGTTTCTGCTTAATTACCTCTTGGAGCCTTAAGTAATCTCATATATTTCCATTTGAAACTGCTTCCTGAACTATCCATCCAGAAGAGTTTTTTGTTCAAGTTTACCATCATCTTGAAGAAAATAGGATTATATTTACAGTAAAATACTTTAAATATTTCTAATTTGCTTGCATCTGGAGCTCTACCATTTTTTGCTTTCCATTTGCTGTGAGAAGGGGTGTGGAGAAGTATCTACCACATAGTTTCCTTTCAAGTCAGACAGTGAGTTTAAGAAGCAATTATATTTTTATGAGGCACTTGAGGATAATACCTGAAATAAGTAATTCTCAGTCTGTGACATAAAAGCCTTTTAGGAACTATCAAATGCAGCTCTGAAATGTGATGATAACACTGTGAGATATTATTGCAAATAAAGAGATTCTATAAGGTGAAGTAAACTTCACGTAATCCATGCAAGTTGCTTTTCACAACTAAATCTGAGCAATTCAAGCAAGTTTGTATTTTTATTCCCTTTTGTGATATGGCTTAATTTCCACAGTCAAAAACACTAAGCCAAATATCACATTTCTGGTTGGCCAGTTTTAACCTTCATCAACTTTTAAGTGATGTGCCTCAGTCCAGGTTATTGGAGTGAACCAGACTGAAGCAGCAGCAGAACTGATGTGTTTTCAGAGCTCCTACAGGGTCAAATTTAACTCAGAAAATGCACATTAAGGCGAAAGAATATCACGTCCTCCCTGATGCTGCTGTGCTGGTGCTGGCTGTAGTGACCAGCATAGAAGAAATTCTTGCTGCTTTGCCATAGGACTTACAGCAAGAGCTCATCAGGTAGTGTTTACAGATGAAAGCATCTAGACAATATTTATATGGGACAGTTCTTTTGGAAGCAGGCAATGACACAAACTAAGACAGACAACGTCTGGATAGATCTCTCCATTCATTTCTGACCATTAGCACTGCTTGCCTGGCCAGCAGTGGGCAGCCTGCAGGGCAGCCCACAGCCCCGGAGGGTTTGGCAGGGTGGACACGCCCAAGGACATGGACGAAACTGCTCCCGGGATGCTTTAAAATATGCCAAGTTTGGGACTATACCCACAGTGCAGTAAAACAGTGACCTGTGACTGTCTGTTAACCCACAGATGCTCACTGACAAAGGTGAGATCTGACGAGTCATCTGTCAGCAAGGGACACGGTGCTTGCAATGGATGAGCCATACAGCCCTTGCTGTCCTTGCCAGTACAGCTCATACTGGAATATTGCATAATTGCAGCCCTTTAGAATATATGTTTGTGGAGCCCCCACAAGCCCCTGTCTCTGAGTTTCTCCAATAGATGATTTAAATTCTAATGAGACACTTTTTTCTTTCCAAGAAACTCTACAATGCTGCTTTGATATAAACCGAGAACATTTTTGTTTTGGTGATGTTTTAAAAAGCTATTGATAACTGAAGGAAGCACAGGCAATCCTGAAAAGCACTATGCATTGGAGATGCTTCTCAGATACCAATCCTACATCCTCAGTTTGTAAAAGACCTCAGCCCTGACAGAGGCATGTGGTCTTGTCACAAGGACTCGCAGTATTCCGCTGCACCACTTGAGCAATGCTTTTTGTTGTGTTTATTTATCTTTTCTGCAGGGAAAATAAGAAAGGCCTATATATACCCTGAATTAGGAGACTAAAGAAGCGAGCAATTAAAAAAAACAGCTTAATTCTGGTTTGTTTTGTTTGGGGGGGTTGGTTGGTTGGTTGGTTTGGTTTTTGCTTGTTTTTTGATTTTTCTGTAGTTAAGAATCTTGACTATTATAGCAGGGATTGTTTTGGAGTTTTTTTGTTTTACATAAATTCTGTCTTAATGATTCTCACAGTTTTAAATGCTTGTTTCAACAGTAATCCTGGTGCAGCTGCCCAGTCCCCAGTGGCCACAGAGCAGCACAGTTAATCTGGTCAGTATTTTAATGCAGTGACACTCACAGAGTGGCTGCCATTTGTTTTGAGTTTCCAAGTCCAGCCTGAATGACCAGTATTATTTTACTCTTTGCCGAATTTTGGCTGAAGTCCTGTACTGCTTTTGAACTCGATTTTTTTGAATTGTGGTTGAGGGCACGAAATCAGGACTCAGGGAGCAGAGCCTGAGGGACAGTGTTTGGCTGGTTAGCATTAGGATTTGGTGTTGCAGGACTATTGTTGCTCGTTTTATCCTTGCCTTTATCTTTTTTGTAGCCATGTAACAGTTTCTTAGAGGATAAGGTAGGCTTATGGATTTTCTTATTAAAAGGTTAATTGAGGAAAGGACTCAAGGAAGATGGTTTTATTCAAGAGGAGTTTGGATGATGGTTTCATGAGGATGCTAAAGGTACAGAAGATTACCTGGGAAAGGCTAATGAAATGAGAACAAAAAGGTAAAAAAAGAAATAGTGAACAGAACTGGGTGAGTCTGGAGAGGTGATTCTAGTTACTGGTGAGGGGACTTGTCCTTCCCCTATAAAGTAATAGTAGGGTTAAGTTTTCTTTATTAAATCAGACTTGAGGGATGGACTATAAGTATCCAACTTTCACTACAAAGATGAAAATTACATGAAAAAAATCCTAGTGGAGTTATCATTTCTTGGGAGACTTGTATAGATACAGGTTTAAGTACATTATTTTAAGTACTGCATTCCTGAATTTTGTTATTCCACAGAGTAAGATGGAAATAAGGTCAATATGCAGAACTTTTGGATTCATACCTTAGGGGGCAAAAAAAGGTTGAGTTAAAAAATTGGGGGGGGGTGGGAATCAACATCTGTAATTGTCTCTTTCGAATTAAGAATTAATTACTAGTGAGAATATGAATAACATTAAATGAGTACAGTTATTAGAATGATAGCAAATACTCAAAAATCTAAAGACTGTAAATGCCATCTCTCTGCAGGTGACAAATATTACATTATTTTTTATTATGTCTTGTTATATAAAAAATACAAGCAAACAACACTTTCCATAAATGAGTGCATTATGCAGTAGATCTTCAGTTTGACACAGCTGCCCATTGCTGTTATCATTATTATGTTTCAAACAGTGAATATATTAAATATCTGCAGGATGTTTTCCAGGTCTCAGTTACTGGCAATCACTTAGAACAGTGATGACAGGCTACTACATAAATTATGCAACACTGGTACACTGTCTATACTGCCATATTTAACTCAGTCCTATAGACTACATCTGGAAACAATTTAAAGGAATGTTATTACTGTTTTTCTAAAGTAAAACACGTCTCCATGCTTTAAACTTAGTTTAGCAGCATTTCATTCAGAATTTCTTAGGCATAAAAGCACACCAATAGTAACAAGTGTAAGATGCCCAAAAATCCTTTCCAGAGAAAAGAAACAGATTGAAACCTAAGGTGAAAAAGCTTGATGTAAAAATATGAAAGGAGAAAATAATTTTTAGAAGAAAACGAGGGAAGGGAGCATTTAAAAGAGAAAGAGCAACCAATAGATGGGGGAAGGGAACAAAGGAAAGCGAAACATTAAAAAGACTAAAGAAAAATATTGCTGAGGCAAGAGCTGAAGGATGGGAATGGGAACTATGCAAGAAAAGAGTAACAGCTTGAGATTGGCAGTGTATGTGTTTGTACATACTCACGTAGCTGCCCAGCCCCCCACCCCCTCCTGAAATTCTACGAGCTCAGTAAGTTTAAGTGAAAGGCTACTCTGAGAAAATTCATTTTCCTATTTCAAACTGCTAGGCAGGCCTGTGTCACAGCAGTAGGTAATGCTTTTCCATGAACTCCAGACTGTTCTTTGAAACAGCGTATGAAAAAAAAAAATAATAATGAAAAGCACTCTGAGCAAAAGAAAAGCAGAATAGACTCGGGCTAATCTGCCAGCACTCAGAGGAAAAAACATTTTTCCCCACCACAAAGAACCCTATTGTTCCCATGTTAAGTATTTAATGTTGCCTGCATTTAAACCAAGCTGTCTTAAAATCTGTTTTCTTACGATGGGGAAGCGTGTGCCAGTTACTGCAGCAGTGTTCAGTCGCTCCAGTGCTGATCTCTGCGCTTTCCAGGGCTGTTCAATTTTTCTCAGCCTGCTTAAACTGATTTTTGGTGGAGGAGAGTGTGATCTGCCCTTTATGGCTGGGAAATCTCACCACCTGTTCAGCATGTAAAAGTTGATTTTACATGAGGGAAAGAAGCCCATGAGAAATCTGAGTATTTTGGGAAATGCTGGCTATTAATGACTGATATCCACATATGTCTTTCTGGTAAATCTTATTAATGAACCTTCAGCATATACACTTTTATATAGGCTTTGTTACTTTGCTTAAACTCAAATTCTCATTTGTTCTGAGCTAGGAAATTTTTATGTGCATTCTTTACATAGCTAACAAAAGTCAGGCAAGTATCACTATGCAGTGCATTTCCCTAGTAGGGCGTCAAGTCAGGCAGAATGTCTCTATCAATATCAGAAGAATTTCTCCTTTATTTAGCAGAAATGAGGATGCTATTAATATAAGCAAGCTGTTATTAACAGATAGTTACTCACACAGTACTTTCAATTATTTCCTCCTGCAGTCACATTCACTCACTCACTTGCATTCGTTTCCCAGTGAAGAGATGAAGAGGTTTGGCATGCAACTATGTTTGATCCAGCAGACTCATTTGGCATTTCATAACAGAAGAAACCAAGAGAGGAGCATGGGGGGGGACTGTCACTACACAAACATGTTTTAACAGGACCAAACAATGTGGATTGTTGTTGCCATAGCACTCTTGCATAGCACTTCTGCCTGTGACTACAGCCTGAGGACTTTAGGTTATGAGAACCATAGAAAAAAGCAGGACACTCAGAGAAATTACTTCTGTCTCTAATTCAGGTTTAGACTACCACTTAGAACTTCTGCTTTCAGTATTGCAAATGAACATTGTCTTGAAAGCAAGTGAAAAACTCCATTTTTGTTGAGCCAACCTTAGTTTGTGAGGATGGTATTCCTGTACATTTTTGCATGTCTGTGTAATTTCTTTGGTCATATGGAGTATAAATTTGTGGGGGGAAAAAGTTGTTCCAGAGTAATACAGTTTAAAAGTATTGTCATTTAGACCATAAGAGGATAAAACATCTGAACTCTCCAAAATGTACTGACCTGGTATATTTTTACACTGTGTGGTATTGTTGCTTGGAGAAGTTCCTTAACGCTAAAAATAATCATTTCTAACACTGTTTTCCATCTCCAAGGTTACTAAATCTTTTTAACCTTAGCATAATTAAGATCGTACCTACAGGATATATTTTTAGCCTATTAGATTTTCTGTGATAATATGTTGTTCCAGTAGATACAGCTGAGTTAGAGGAAGTCTGCTCCATGTGAGAGAGAACAGTAGAAGTGAAATCAGGATTTTCTACAGGCAGTTGTTCTTTTTGCAGCTTTTTGCATTGGTGCAAAAATTTAAAGACCCACAGGTCTTTAAAGACCAGTTGCAAATTTAGAGAAAGAAATTCTATGTAAACTCTTAGGAAATTTGAAATCTGAGTCAAGATTGAAATTTGGCATGTTCTAATGGGTTTGAAACTGGAATTATACACTAAATTCACTTTTTTACACTATTTTCTTGCTCCAAAGTCTTTAAAGAAGTAGACTGAAAATGAAAAATGTGAATGGAACTGATGTTCCTCTTAGTTCAGATAATTTCAGAAGGCTAGAACCTTTTTTTTTTTTTCTGCATGATGTAATGCTTAGGTGTCTAAGGGTTGGGTAACATGAAGGCCAGCTGAAAGCCTGTGATCCAGACAACAGAACCACTGTCCTCAAAGTCTGAAAACCATCCTGCTAGAGCACTTAAATTAATATCTGCTCACTAATTACTGTCTTCAACTGTGGATAGCTATCCATTCCTCACAGCGCCTTGCTGGGCACAGCAGGGATGGAGCTGGCATGGGATGAGCTGGAGACCTCTGGTGTAGAATCCCTTCCTGAGTAGGCTGGTCCTACTCCAGCTCTGCCACCCCTCCTGACCTGAGTGTCACCCAAAGCTGTGTATTGTTTTTTGCTTCATTAATGCAATTATTTCCATAGAAAGAGATCTCTGCTGGAAATATAACCAGCAGGATCTGAATGGATGGTTAAATCTTTATTCCAAGTGTGGCGAGCACATCTGGGGAAAGGCAGCACCATGCAAATAATAGGGTTTTGTTTGCAAATGAGAACTGATTTCAGAGCCTGCTAATTTTTAACTGAAATAGTTAAGGTATCTCATTTGTGAGGCAAAAAAATTCTCACTGTGCCAGAGTTGCGCAAAATCTTTGTAAATGTGACAGTTTCCTTGGAAAAGAAACTTCAGTGCAGGAATTCCTTAAAAAGACAGTCAAGCATTTTCGTCTAGTCCTTCAAGAATTCAGTTGGAAATATTTTTTCAGATCTCAATCTTTTCTTCTGCGTACTTATTCACAATACCCTTGTGAATACCTATACCTTTTCTAATTTTTATTTTCCAAAGGATGCTTGGCAGAAATACTGGCATAACTATTCCATACTGACATAACTATTTCAACATATTAAAATAATGCTGAAAAATACTGAAATAACTATTCTAGAAAATAGTTTATTAAATTTTGAATTTAGTTGATGGAATTTATTTTATTGGTGCTGTCAGACAGGTTGAAGGTTTGAAGAGTTAATGATTTAAAGACAAACGAGAGAAACAGATATTTAACTTTAGGGAAAAATGCTTTCAATTTGAAAAGACTCAGCCATCTGAGGATGCTGAGAGATGTAGAAAGCCTATTTCTAGAACCAAGACTGTTGGACAAGAATATACTTACACATTTAAGTAGGTGAAGACACTGTTGAGATTATATGGGGAAAATACTGACAATACAAATGACAGTTTAAAATGGATGCCAAGTTGGAGATGTGTTCATGGAAATTCTTCCTGCATGCTGAAAAATTAAAGCATACATTTTGGTATACAGAACAGCTCAAGTAGAAAATGTGCCTTGAAATGATCTACATATATTTAGTAAGAAGGGAGAGCTGTGCGTACAACACAGTGTTGAAGTTAATAACTTGTAGTTGGTGGTGGGAAAAGGGAAATACACTAAGGGATTTAGAAGGATTGGGAAGCCATTTATATCATGCAATCAATATATATAACTCTATGGAGCTCAAACCAATCCTCCTTTATAAATATGTGCACAAATTCTGTGTTTCATAAACTAAGACACTCAACTTAGAATTGAGCATGAAGCTTGACACAACTGGAACAGATCAAACTTAACTTTTTCTCCCAAATTTTTAAATCAGTGCAAGTACTAAAAAACCTTAAAAATTGCTTGCTTTAAACATATAATTATTTTTTTCAGCTAATTCAAGGAGAATTGAAATGGGATGAAGAAGACTTTGTATAAAGTAAAAATACTGAAACCTGTGGAAGTAATAAATGGCAATCACCAGTAAACTTAAGATACATTATTTTCTAAAATTCAGGACTTATTTGAAGCCTCGTTTTTCTCTGCATTTATATTAGTCCATTGAAGTGCAAAATTAAAGAACAGGAAACCTCTCAGACACTAAATAAAGACAACCACACTGAAATGCGTGTGTCTGAAGTCTTGTAAAATGTACATAAACTCTCAGAAAGAAAAATCTCATAGTGAGAATCCAAAAGCAAGTCTGAAAATATCCAAGAGCTTGCATTTCTATAGATAGTTCTCCATGATGCTCATGGACATGTGTGAAGTCAGCACAGGCACATAGTGAAGTGAGGTGGAAAGTAGAGAGGGCAGCAAGTTTATACATTTGTGAAGATTTTGACAAAGTATAACGAGTAATCAAACACAAATTGGTGTTTAATTATTTCTCAAAGCAAAGCTTGCATTTGAGGTTTTCTTAGAAGAGAGAACATTTCATGCTTCTAGAACATAGGAAAGCAGGTGGGTGAATTATCATGGGTTTATTTATGACTATGGTTAACAAACATATGCAAATTAGAGATGTTTGGGGGTTTTAAGATTTCTCTCTTTTCACCACTCTCTTCAGATAATTCCTCTGGATGGACACAGTCAAATTCTCTTCTGCTATTGACTGAGTGGCATCTCATGAACAATACATCAATGTGCTGCCAGTGGTTTTCCTCTGTGGATGCTCACTTATTAAAGACCAAATCACTTAACAGAGGGTGAGTGGGTAGTCAGGCTGAATTCAGACATTTAAAAAGCATTTATTCTAAAGTTATTCTTTTTCATTTTATGCATGTTTTCTACATCCTGTCTACTTTTATCCTTTCAAAGAAATATTAAAATTGAATGACTTAAACTGGTCTAAAAATGTGCAGTTCCTTCTTATAAATATATGCTTTGAGGTGATTTGTATATTTATTTTTGTCTTAGCTGCCAATGTGTTGCATGATAAGAACAGACGTAACAAGACAAAAGCTAACTTTGGTCATAAAAACATAGAGATGAGCTGGTAATAACACAGTCTCCTTCAGTCTTAAAGCAGCAATTATTCAAGGTCTATATGCATGCTGCTAATTTACATTTTTCTTATTTTCTTCCTGTTATTTACTAAGTTCTGGTTGTTGAATGGAACAACTGGTACTTGCTATCTTCCCTTATTAATTCATGATGTAGTTACTGTTCTGATACTTTCCTCTTTTTTTTTTTCCTTGCTATATCCACTTACAGCTTTGAGAATATTTTTTTCTGGGTTTTTCTTCCCTTTTTCTTTCTTTTACTGAAGTATCATTTCATAAATGTCACCTATTTCTTTTTATGTAGCTCCTTTCTCTACTAGATATTGTTGGCCCCATAATATTGAAAGTGAGACTTAAGAAGTTAAGACTGTTATTAGCTGGTCCACATGGCGTCCTACTCTGGGAGCACTGGAAAGCTGGAAATCTTTCCTTTAGTGAGCCATTATTAGGGATTGTCTGTCACTCCTGTCAGATAAAACAATAGGGAGATATTAAAAAATGCAAACCATAAGAATAAAAGATCAAAAGACTTAGAAGCACCACCAGCATTCATGTATTTGCTCAAAACTGAAAAGAATAGTTATGCCTATCTCTGTTTGCCGTTGCTCGGAAGGAAAAACAAGAGCTTTGTTGCCAGCAGGGGAGAATCCATGTGCTGTATAAATATGACAACTAACAATCTGAGAAGCAGATTTTTAGAGCAGAGTGTTGCTTATGATTGGAATTGTGATGATTTTGTTAAGATTACCGAGAAAATGGAAGATTTTGTATCATTTGGTTGAGCGTATTTACAGCTGACAAAGTGAACTATCCAGTGCATGAAATAACCTGAGCAGAAAGAGTAACTGGTCTTTTGTTAACAGGCTCTTGAATAATGAGCAATATGACATGTTGCTTTTCAGGATATACTTTTGGGTTTTTTACAGTAAGCTCTAGAGCTTATAAAGACTAACTGGTTTTATTTTTACTATGTTAATGTGTCTTTGCAAAGTAAATGAAGTTAGTAATAGAATCCTTAATGATATTCTGAGACATTACTATTGAAAGTATGTTGAACCTATAGAATAAGACACTGCAAGCATGTTACAGAGTCACACCTGATAGATAATTTGCTAAAGAATATGTAAACTAGGTGGGCAGTTTAAGGTGTTTGAGAATGGATTTTTGGTACTGCTCCTTTCAAATGAGATGTCAGTGCCCGTGATTTGGAGTGCAAATTTGTTTGCATGTTTTGCTAAAGTTTTGTGAATTTTTGATAAGTGTGTTAACTTGTTTAATTCATTGTATAAAATTTAATTTTTCTTCAATAGCTGAGACTGTTTAGAAAAACTAACCTAACAAATTAACTAGAAAATTGATTCACCTCTATAAACACACATGGGAACATTTACTGCCAGTTTCAATGAACGTCATTTCCTCTGCTATCAGTTTTGTAGAGATCATACAAACCCAGGAAATAAGTAATTAACAGGTTGTTCTGCAGATGTCATCTGAGTACTATGATCCCTATATCACAAAAATAATAAACAGAGATGGGCAAGCACTATGAAACCTTAGCATGAATGGAGAATAAAACAGCCAACAGAGATAATGACAGAAAAGTAGCTGAGTTACAGACGAGTTAGATGGTTTTATCTGTTGCACTTCAAAACAAAACAGCATCAGGATTTCCGAGGACATTCCGTTAAAGTGGAAGAGGAACCATCTATAGAGACATGGTCTGGTGCAAGAACCGGCAAAGAAATGAAAGGCTTTTGTGTTGGAGCTGAATGATAAAGGTGACAGTCTTGTTTACTAATGACTAAAAAAGGGTAGGAATCAAGTGCAGAAAAAAAAAGGCAGAAGAAGAAGAAGCACACAGAGTATTCTAAGTTGTAAGGGGTCCACAAAGATCATCAAGTTGAACTATAAAGTGGATGGCCCATGCAAGGATCAAACCTACAACTTTTGCATTATTAGCAGCATTTTCTAACAAACTGAGCTAATCTCAAAGCGTTGCCTTGCAGGTGATACACAGGTTTGAGGTGACAATGTCTGTGAATATTGGTATTAAGACAGAATAGTGGCCTTCTCTGAGAAGAGGGTTACAAGTATTTAAACAAAGACAAGGAAGTAAGATTAAGGAAAGGAACTTAGGTAATTTTAATAGATAATGCATTTCATAAGTTTAAGGCTAAAGCAATACTTGTTTGCAGCAAGACTAGGCTAAAGATCTCTTTTTTTTATCTAAATACTAAAAAGCAGGGTTTTTTTCCAAGAATTGCACTCTAAAAATAATGCTCAGTGCACTCAGACAAATATTGTATAGCTCACTGCTTGCTTGTCTGTTTCCTCAGGAGTCATCCAAGAGGTGTGCTCTACACAAAGGAAGTGTTCTGAGAATATAAATTAAGCATTTGAACTTCAGCTACTGCAGAGGAACTCGGAAATGTGGGGAGGACTTGGGCTACTGTGTTGTGAAAACTGTCGAGTCTGAGGTGATTGCAATGCGGGATGAGTGGGCCAAGGAGCAGGAAGCTGTAAAATGAACAAACAAAGCCCCTTCCCCCTCCACCCCCCAAAAAATCCAACCAAACAAAAAACCAGCCTGACATCATTAATGCTTTTATGCTTTTGGTTATTTGTCTTTTTAATGCCTGGCTCCTCTTCTCTGCCCTTCTTTCCAGAAAACAGCGTTGTCCTAATCTTTTGGATCAAGGTCCCTTTGAAAGGAATTCTGCTCTCTCTGATCCCAGCAATTTGACATATTCACTGTCTTTCTGTAGGCTGCCACCACTTATCAGGGATGTCTGATCACTGTTTCAGAGATGCTGTGGGTGGAGGGCTGGGTACCTCTGCTGTCCCTCTTCCCAGAGATGCCAGGCTCTCAGTGGTGACACAAGCCAGCACATGGACTAAATATCTAGAAAACCCCAAGGAATATTCAGCCTATTCCGGCTAAGGCCAATGTTATACAGCAAATTTCTTGAAGCTGCCTCTCTCCACTGTTGCTTAAACATACAAAGTGATATATTGTCATCTAAATACATGCCTTTAAACCTCTAAGCAAACACAGACATGGTTGACTTCCATGCTGTTGAGGTTGCCAACAGGATGGCCTGTTTCCATTTTAAAAGATTTTTTCACAGCAATTCTTTCTGAGGAAACAAGCTACTTGTTCTTCTAATGCCTGTAGGTTTGTTCCCAGGCTCCCTGTTTCTTTTCTCATCTCAAAGCTGAGAGGTTTTGGCCTTGGATTCCAGCGTTATCACCTCAATTTTGTCTTGTGTTTTCTGGAAATGGAGCTAACATGTCCCAGTGCTCCCTTACTCTTTCTCCTTTTCTGAGTCCCAAAGGCAGCACACCTCAACAGTGAAACACCAAATTCTAAACATCGATGAAGTTTCATATTTTTAGGCACAAGCAAACATGCACGCAACAGGTGTAAACTTAGACCAAGGTCACTGCTACTAAGCTCTTACTATGGCTATGAAGACATGTTCCTCCAAATTTGCTCAAGGTGCTCTGTTTTGTCCTGGGAGTAGAAAAGTGGCATTCTGAGTTTTTTTGCTATTCTTACTCCTCCCTTGCTCAAGATGTGAGGAAACTACATCCTGAGTTCTCTGGTTTCCTCTTTTTATTTGTGCTTTCAAACTTCCTTCTCAGTGTCTGGAGCCTTATCTGAGTACAAATGCCTACGTCTGGGGCTGCTTTTTTTCCCCCTCATTTTGTTTTCTTATGGAAATGACTGAGACACAGAATCTGCTGTAGCCATTTGGTGGTTTGTGAATTGCAGGCAGAGGTTTGCCAAAAGGCAGGAGGATCAGCGCACAGAACCAAACTGCTCTAGCAAATGCGTTCCCCTCTGCGGAAGGGGAACTCTGCATCTCATGTCACATGAGGTTACAAAGTCCACCCTTTCCATTAGGCTGTGACAGAGGATGAGGAAAGTGTTTCATTGCTGTCTCTTACACCTAAACTTAGTAGCTGCAGAATAGTGTGTAATACCATTCACTGATCTTGTAGCTGTAAGAATACTATTCATGTGTTTACCAGTCCATTACTGATATCTATTCCCTGTACCTCTATGAATGATCCGGATGTTTTTATTTATTAGACCATAACTATCACCATTCATAGCAATCCTTCCCCTGGGGCCCTTATATTCCAGGTAACAACTTCCTCTTGTGTGAAAAAACTGCTGTGTGTTTGCATCATGATCACTGACTAATAATATATCATCCTTCCCCATAAAAGTTTCACCTGTTTCAGTTTGAAAATGGACTTCCTCAGGAACAAAAACAAACAAAAAGAAACCACCCCACACACAGAGAACAAAAGCACAAAAGCTGTCACTGGCAGATTGGTATAAAAGAGCTTATTGTGGTTTCTCAGATACATACACAACTTTAAAGGACTTGAAATACACCAGTCTGGACATCCTAAGAGGTGTTCAACATGGCTTGAAGTCATGACTGTCTTTCCCTGAGGTGTGGCCTCTAGGTATCTTCTGCTTGTTAAATTTGGACTCCTTAGCCCTTAGGTGAGCTCTTTGATAAACCCAGCCGATGTAGCTTTTTTTTTTCATGATTTGGTTGATTTTTTTTCCTGTGGGCTCGACCTCATACCTGGAAATAAGGAAGGTCACCTCCTCTCAGGGCCGTTCTTGTGTATGTCGCTGGTGTGAAGGGTATCTGCTCAGTCTTCTGAGACTTAAGAAAAACAAAACCAAACAGAGCCTACAAAAAATACCTAACAAAAGACTTTCTCTCTGCAGCCACAAAGCCACCTACCCCCAGCCCCGAGCCCGGGATGCAGTCCTGCTCCAGAGCACGACCCCGGCGGAGCCAGCGGCCGTTCCTTCGGGTAACCCCGGGCGCGCACCGCTGTCCTCAGCCGTGTGGGACCCTCCAACACGGCGATTGAGCCGGAGACGCTGGTAACGCGGCAGCTCTGAGGTAATCTGTGTTTTAAGTAGAGCAGGAGGTCAGCCTGCAAGTTAGATGGACTGAGTCATGTAGAGTTAAACTAACCCCTCCCACAGCCATGGACCACTAAAGCGCCCATTTTCATGAGCACCTCTCACTAAGGCAGCTCGGAGCCGGCAGAGACTGAGAGAGGAAGAGAGCGGGGAGAGCGAGGGAGGAGGGAGCGAGCACCGGCACTGATGGACGAACCAAAGGGTAACTACAGAAGCGAACCGCTGATCTCCAAATGCAGCCCTCAAACCCGGCGAGGGGCGCGGGGGGAAGGCAGGGCAGGGCAGGGCTCGGCGGGGAGCCCCCAGGGTGGCGGCATCCCGCAGCCGGCGCTCGGGGGGAGATTGTGCATATTCATGAGAAGCTCCTTCGGATGTGCCAGTCAGGCAGGAGCTGCGGCTACGGCATCCCCGGGCGGCGCGTTCCTTCCTCCGCGCCCGCGGAGCGCTGCCAGCGGTGGGCGAGGGCTCCGCGGCGGGGGCTTGCCGGGCTGGGCGCAGCCTTGCCGCAGTCCGCCCCCGGCTGACATCATTTTCCAGACCTTGGACTCCTGGTCGCTCCAGAAGGGACAATGCCGAGTTGTGACTGGGGTGCCCGGGAGGGAGCCGCGGCTGCTCGCGGGGAGCCGGAGGTGGCCGCGGGCTGGCAGGACCCGGGCGGTGCAGCGGGACGGGCGGCAGCGGGGGCTCCGCGCCGGCGCCTGCCAGAACTTTGGCCGCGTCAGTGCGAGGGATTCCCTCTCCGCGGCGGGGAAGAGCCGGCGGTGACTCCCGACTGCCGCCCGCGGCGTCCGCGGGGCCGGGGCCGCTCTTCAAGGGCGAAGGGGGCGGGGAGGGAAGAGCAAAAACTCAGTGGAAGTGTTGGCTGTTGGGAAACCGGGGTGGGAAGCAATAGCTCTAAGGTTGGAAGCAGTGCTGCGCTGCATACAACGGGCTCTCCCTGCGTGGGCTCGGAAAAGGAGGATTCGCCACTCGCAGCCTAGCAGCCCTCTGGCCTTAACTGCGGTCCTAGAGATCCCAGCAGTAGCTTTATCGTACCGTGATTTTTCTGCGAGATAGACGCCTTGTACTAGGCTTTCCCTTTTATAATCAGCTGACACGGTGCACGTAGCAGCACTAGTCACACTTAGCGTTTGGCAGAAACATTTCCTAGTTTAGTATCAGCTTTTGTCTATCTGGTTGCCTTACCCTCTGTTTACAGCGCCTTCTGCAATACGGTCCGTCTTTCTGCGCTGCTGACAGCACTGTGCTCTGTGGAGCTTTCGAACACAAAGCAGGAACTCGGACAAATAGGCAAGAAGCAGTAAACTGGAAAAATGTCTGGGTAGAACCTTAGCCTTAAAATCGAGTGAGAAGCTTAGAGATAAGAGTTTCCACTGTTTTGACAGTTTCTTGTTCAGTACCAAGTGGGAGTCTCTAATTTATCATTGTTATGACAACAGGGAAACAAAATGTGGTTTTTTTTTCCCCCCTAGAATAAACAAAGCGGTAAACTAGACCTCTCCAAGGTTTTAACTTCATAGAATGTAATGAATGGCATTGGAGGGGAAGAAGCATTTTCTTAGTCTGACATACATCAAAATTTAAAGCAAAGACTGGCAGAAGGAGAAGGTTAATGTGTTAGTTTATGCAGTCATGAGTGAAGCTGGAAATATTTAGAGATAATTTGCCTCTGCTGAGGAAGGAGATAAGAATAGCTCTGAAACCAGTCTTTTAAAAGTTTCATTCCAAAAATGAAATATAATGCATGAACGAAGACGTCGAGTGAGGAATCACAGGGAAGAAACTTGGATAATGAGAACTGATTTAGCAAAGAGGACCAAATAAGTCTTCTTTTAGAAAGTGGAATTTTAAAGAGACAGGATGAAACTGAAGAAAACTGACAGGGCTCAGACCAGTTGAAGGGGCAGTGATAGTGTCAGAATGGGCAGAGCATACAAGTCTTGCATGAGCCTAAAGAACATTAGTGCAATAAATAGCAAGATATGACATTTCTTGTGTGGGAGAGGAAAACACAACACTGTTTTTGAGAACTACTCTCGCAGTATTTCTTCCAAAGGCAGCAGTCAATGGGTTCAACACGGGCGAGTCCAGGACAGGCAGTATCTATCAGGTATCAGGAATGTTTCCACCTTGAAATGAGGCACGAATGCACACTAAGGCCATGTCATTTCATCAGTAAGGAATTATTAGGGAGTGTTTCAGTAAGGGACCTGTGTCCACAAGGACTGTAACAAATGGGTTTGAAACACAGTTTTAGGAAACCTGATTTTAAACACTGATACTGTCAGCTCTGCTTTCATATTTGGATTAATATGCTAAAAGCTCCAAGGAAGAAATTCTGTCTGGGATGCTATAGAGCAACAGCTTATATCAGTGATCAGTGTGAATACCTTCTTGGACAGAAAGCATGACAGCCTGAAAAATACATGCTACTGAAAAATATATGGGAGTGCTTCATTCTGGGGAGAGCATGATACTGATCTCATACAAACAGTGGTGAAAATGAGTAGACCTTCCAAAATAGATCTATTTTAACATAAGAGGTACTGAGGCAGTAACTCTGATCTGTAGCACTCTATATGCATGATGAATTAATCACTGTCAGAGGACTGCTTTCTATGGATTGTGCCAGTTTACCATAGTAAGCAAACAAAATCTGGTGGGGGGAGGGAGGAGGGAAGGAAAGGAATGTGCATGGGAAATCACAAATTTAAAGAAGACATATGGACCAACACCAAGAACGAGGATAACTTTGACTTGTTCATTCAGGCACTGAAGGCAGTAAGTAGAAGTTACAAAGAAATGGAAAGGAAGTGGGGAAAGAGGAATTGGAGAACATCTGATGGAAAACTCAGACTATAAATTGGGGAAGATTATTTAGAGAAAATAAAGATGCTAGGGGAAAATCTAAATTTAGCAGGACAAAGCACAATTCAAAGGAAGTGTTTTGTGTGTCTTTAGAACAAAGTAATGTATATCTAGCAATTGTGTAACCATTATGGAGGTGGACAGGGTAAGATTTTAATGATGATTCAGGAAAAAAAAGTGTTGGTTAAATACTTTTCCAAATCTGAGGGGAGAGAAATGGATTCTGATATAAAGGTATATTTCATGGATGTATTATAACTAACCAGCTTGTTTTGTAGATTATCATTTTGTAGGGAAATGAAGTTTTATAACAGTTGCTATTAAATATGCCTAATACTTACTGAGAAGATCTATACTCAGTGATTTTCATTTTTGGCAAACAGGGATATCTCAGGCAATGGGAAGAATAGTATTGTTGACACAACATCCTAGTAGTATGATGGTGGGTGGCCTGGAGAAGTATTGCCAATTTAGTTTGACATCAGTTTTATCTAAATTACTGGATAGATCTCTTCAATAATCAAGTTTTAATAGCTAGTTTGATTATATTCTTTTGGTTTTGTAGAGGTTAAAACCTGTCAAAGTAGCTTTCAGAATAATGTAGAAATCAGTAGCACTGTCAAAATGGATAACAGACTAAATGTATTGAAAAGGAAATTACTTATTCCAGATGGAAGCAAACATATGAGTTCATGTGGTCTCCTCAAGAGAGTTTATTAATCTGCATCCCAGAATGGAGATAGTCCCACCTTCAAGAGTCTGCAGCAAGAACTTCAAAGATTACGTTTCTTTTGGGTTTTGAACTTATAAGAAGGGGTGGTGGGAAGTATTTCAATTACTAGTAGAACTTTTGATTTGTCTTTACTTTCTTGAAGGCTCTTGTTTACACAGTAAGTCAGCTGACAACAAAATAGATGTCACGTAAGTCTGGTATGGTTCTTAGTTGGAAAAACGGCTGCATTTTGCCTTATGCATGCCATCCCTCATTGAAGTTCTAGGGAAAAAAAAGTATTCTTAAAAACTGAATGACTTGACTAAACCTGGTCTCTAAGTTAAGGGACTTCTAAAGCCTGACTTCCCCGATACAAAACGAGAACTAGAAGAACTAACTTCCCTGGTTGGTATTTTGCAGCCATGAGTTGGATTATAAAACCATTATGAAAGCACTGGTCCTTTATTTTCCAACTAATTATTTGCACTTGTTTTATTTTTCAGAGATAACAGAAGTGGTTGAAAACAATAAATATTAATATCTTCCACATTTTAACTTCTTCACAATAGATGTATTTTTGATGTTGTTCTGATTACAAGTCTCCCTATGACTCTCTAGGAAACTAGTGGATTGAGACCTGGATAGCAATAGACCTCAAAAATACTTATCAAAGGAAATAAACCAGCTGTGTTTTCAGAGGTATTCTGCAAGAGGCCCAAAGGCATGAGACATTTTCAATAATGATCTAAAAAGTATAAAATCATTGCTGATTTACAGATGGAGGTTGTCAGTGCTAGGAGGACCAGTACAAATACCAATTAAGTCAGAGGAAAAAGCATAAAGAAGCCAAGAGTGGTTGGAAACATAAAGAGCAAATAAAAGGCTTCAAGCCAAGCTTGTAAAGCACAGCTAATGTGACTCTGGGAGGAAAATTGGGCATTCAAGCACTGAATAGACTAGAAAGATTTCCAGACAATGTCATCCAGAAAAAAATATGCACGGGGGGGGTGTGTGTGTTTTTGTCTAGAAATATATATATATATATATATGTGTGTGTGTGTGTGTGTGTGTACGTGTGTTGTGTTGTCTGGGGCAGCCATAACTCACAGGTTTTTGTTTCCTTATATGTATGCACAGCTGCCTTACCATGGAGGGAGAAGATTTTCCTGTAGTCAATCTTATCGCAACCACTGCAATAAGTTCTTTGTTTGCCTTTTGACTTACAATTAGCAGAAACTTAAAGAAAATCCTCAAGGAATTTCTGGAGAAGAAAGAAGAAATTTAAGAGGCTGGACGCTTGAAAAGGGAAGAGTTACAGAAGCTATAATAATTTATAATCTTCTTGGGTTTTTTCCTAAGTTTCATCACTGGTTTAGTATAGTGCAAAAGTATCACTCTTGGTCACACTCCTTCTTTTCCTATGTCATCTTTACACCTTTAGCACCTGTTGGTTTGGGAGCAGCTAGGAAATTAAACTTTTGGGTTAATATTCTCTGGGTAGGTATTTTGTACCTTCTTACTAGCCCGGTGCTCAATAACAATGTTCCACAAAACTGGATGTGGTTGGAAGTGTGTTGAGACAAGACCTGAGTTCTTAGCTTGGAAATTATCTGCTTAAGGTAGTTAGGAGTTTTTAAAGACAGAAGGGTTTAGGCTGAACTTTGAGATGAAGTAGATATACTGAGATGACTTTGGAGAGGCATCCCATAAGGGATCAGTATTGCTTGAGATCCATCAAACTTAAATTTTAAAACTCTAGATTGTGTTCACAAGAGAAGTACCGCTGCTAGTTTTCTGAAAGCTTCTAAAATTCTGTTTTCTTACTGTTTTGTCATCTGGATGTGAAAATGGGCTTTATCTTTCAACTCAGTGGAAACTTCCCTGAGCAGAGCCAAAGGTTGATGGCAGGCACTTCCATCAGTGTCTCCTAGTTGCAGAGTTGTTACCAGTATGCTCGCATGGAGAGCAGCAGAGCCTAAGGGTGCACGTCTACAGCTGGAGTAATTTGATATAAATCTGTGCTGCTGAAAGAGAAGAGAAAGGATGCCTGTCTTTGTCACCTAGCCTTGTTCTTTTTAATCTGCAATAGCTTTCAACTTGTCTAACTTGAAAGCCAACACCAGCCCAAGTGAGAGAACAGAAGGAGGGTAAGGGTAAAAGTCACTTAGATGAAAGTTGTTGGGGGGTGGAGGGAAGTCTTTGCTGCCACACAAGGAGAGGAACAAAAACAGCCCTGTGCTCTGAAACAGTGCTGCATTAGCAGTACAAATAAAGAAATGAGTTAAGGGAAAAAGTGTGAGAGACCAGATGGAAGGGAACAGAGTCGGCTAAGTGCACACTGAGCAAATTCATCTGCTCACATTCTCTCATGCATTTGCTGCCCCCAAATGTGGAAAGTGCTGGAAAAATCTGTTTCCCAGCCTGCTCTTTGGGCTCCTTGTCCCTCTGTCCCTAGTGCTGCACTGGCTGGTCACACTCAAAGGTGATGCAGGCTGTGTAATGGTTACTGCTATCATTATTCTGTGGTGCTTAACCACCAGCAGCAATGTCACAACTCTGCCGGTTGCAGTTCTTATCTGAACACTTTTGGGCCTGTATTAGTCCCTTCCAGCTTGGGAAGTGTTTTCTGTGAGGATCTGCAGAGCCGCTTCACTGTCTGCCTTCACATTGCCTTTCACATCCTCCTTGTGAACACAGTGATTAAGTTCTGGTATGAGGAGACACATGTCCTTTTGTCTGACCTATACTGTCCTATGTGACATTCATCCACCTGTATACTACATCTCTTCTGACCAAAAAGTGACCCTTGCATGGTGGCTGAATGGTTTACAGGCTGGGACTTGTACCTTTGAGCAAACACTTACTTTGCTTAAGTAGAAGTTAAAGGCTCCAAGTTTGATTTTTATTCTCCCCTTTGTTTCTGATACTCTTGAGAGTCTTGGCCCTGATCAGATAGGATGGCAAATGCCAGATTGTTCTTGAGAGAGAGAATGCAAAGAAGATGGACCTATTTTTAAAAAGGAATGAGAATTAGCTTGTTTTTTCATTAACTGTCTGCAATCTTTCAGCCATAGCTCAAGCCATCACTGGCCTTTGAGCTTTGTGTGCTGACTGGAAAAGGTGAGTCAGCAGCTCAGGATGCAGAATCCACTGCAGCCCTTCACTTGGTTCACAGCACTGTCACAATCTGCTCAAAGGGCACCCGAGACAGTGGAGTGACAGGATCAGTGCCCTCAGCTGCTGTGGTTTCTAATGTTCACCAGAAGTGACACTGCAGCTGGGGCAGAGGAGACAGCAGTCTCTGCACCTTCCTTTCTGGGCTGTAACAAAAAGGCGTGAGAGATGGAGGGAATTTGGAGGCCTTTCAGTACAGCAAATGGGACGGAAACATCTAGAGAGCATGGCAGAGCCCAGGGAGCAGGCATGCAGCAGGAGGAAAGATAGAGCTCTAATGTGGGATGTGTTCTTCATTTTGGGGACAGATAACAGAGTGGCATTTGTTCCTCTGCTGAAAACTGTTCCTTCCTGCTACCTGTTCTTTGCCAGAATGGGAGGGGACAGCCCTTGCCAGGGAGAACATCTGCTCTTGGCCACAATCAGCCCTTAGCTGCTGGCTCCAGCTGCTTTGTGGGAAATGCACTGGAAATCTGCAATTTTGTCTTGAATTGAATGTGCCCAATAAGTTGATCTAAAGCTTCTGTATATTTAGACTTGCTTTCCTGAAATAATATAGGAAGCTCATTGTTTGTCAGCTTTGTCTGAGACCAGTAAACATGAAACCAGCAGAAGCTGAAAATAACTTTATTCTGGTGAATCTAGTGGTCAGGCTCTTGTTTGCAATACTTAGAACTCCTGTTGTTACCAAAGCCATACAGAAAAGATCAAAAGAATGTTCCTGCAGTGTTAAGGATTTATTCTGTCATTAGCCAAAGAGAATTAAGACCTTATTTGAAAGGTGGACCTATGGCATAATACAGAGGTAGGATAGTCCTTTTTTGTGGCAGAACAAAAACAGCAGTTAAGCAAGCTGTGAACCTAAACATTTGCACTTCATCTTAAAAATAGTGGTTTACAATGGAATCTGGCCCCATGCTATGAACTCCTTGTCAAAGACAGTAATTTTACAGTTGCTTTTTTGGTTACAAAGTGTGTCTCAGCTATAGAAACCAGTAATTTCTCTACCAATTTAAGGACCTTCCAGTGTTGTGGCCACTTGGTGTCTAAGAATGCTAACTGGATCCCACAGGCCTTACTGGGAACAGATGTCCTTCTGTAAATAGGGATTTGGAGAACCTCTTCTGCTCCTTTATTTCTCAGGAGACTGTAACCATAAATTTACACCTCTCTGGAACTTTTTGCGTGGTGTAGCATTTAGTCTTTAGGTTTACTAGCATCTTTATAGTGTAGTAATGAGTTCTTTTGACTCTACTTGTTTCTCCTTCCTCTGTCCCTGAAGTCAGCCTGCAGGAGGGAGACAGTGGGAACGCCTTTTTTCCTCCACAGGGCTCTGCTGCCTGTGTTTCAATTTTTCAGCATGTTTCTCCTAACATAAATGACATTTTAAGTTTTAATCCCCTGTTTTTAAAGTTATAGAAGAACTGCATAGATATTGTAGCATGAGTCATGTGTGTACTTTACTAGACCATTAATCTCCAAATTGTTGTTAGTCTGGCAGAACATCAGAGAATATATCAAAATGATGGAAGATGAATTTAAGAGCAGTTGTAGCCAAAGTGTGCTGCTCTTTCCCTGGACCCTGGGAATTCTGCCTCTCTGCAGGAGGGAGTGTCCTGCAAGCCCTGGTATGTGGGAGCTACCCAGACAAGTGGATGAGGTGGTCCACAGGACACAGCACCAGGCATGTGCTGCTCTCTTATGCTTTTTCGTCATCTGGAGAATTTGGGCTAATGGTGCTGACCTCTGTAAACTCCTTGGCAGTATATGGGTGAAAAGCACTGTGACAAATTTAAATGTTATGATTTGTTATTATGAAAAGGCTGAAGCTCAACAGAAAAAAAGTATGATGGTAGGCTCCAGCATTACCTGATTTGTATTAGTTTCCCATATGTTGTGGACAGACAGCACTGCTGAGAGCTGGAGTCAGCTGTGAAAACCGCAGAGTCAAGGGGAGCCTGAGAATAGTGGGAAAGTAGTGAGAGAGTCCTGGCCTTGCTTGATGTCTATGTGCTGGAAGAAGGCTGGGTTTATAAGACTGTGACATGAGCATGAGAAAACGTATGTACACAAAAGCCTCCTTGTGAGTGTTGTGGTTCTGCTATGGGAGAACTGTCCCGCAGGAGCTTCGTGAGAGAAGCTGATGTTAATGCTACCCTTGCCCTGCAGGCCTACATATAGGAATGCTACCAGGTCTCCTCTGCACTGGTAACAATGGTCTCATCCTGTATTGTCACAGGGAGCTGCTTGGCACCTGACAGCCTGAAAACAGGTCCAGCTCTAACACTGTCAGTGAGATCTTGGGTGTACACTATTTAAAATCCTTTGTGGTGAGTCTGGTAGTGGCACCCAGGGACAGGCTGCATTGTTCCTCTTCAGGATTTCCACATCCTCTTAACTTCCAAAAGACTGCCACTGGTGCTGTGCTCATGTGTGCTGTGCCACAAGCTCTGAACCGGAGACCTGGCTACATCTGAGCAGCAAACCTGCACAGTTACCACAGCAGCCCTAAAACACTCCCTTTGCTGTTGCTATAACTTAACCAAGGAGACTTTTTCCCGGTTGTGCTGATGGCCTGTGAGGTGAAGGTCCTGGCACACTATGCATAAGGTAGGCATGCAGCTGAAGAAGCAGAAATACTGCAATCAGCCTGAAGGAAATGTAAATTAAGTGTGTGTGTGTGTGTGTGTGTGCGTGTGTGCGCGTTTGAGGCTTAGAAGAAGCAACATATCAAGGGTTTAAAGAATGGTCCATATTGATAACCAAGGACATGACCAACTGTACTAAAACTGGATAAATGCTGCAAAATGTGTGTATGATAAGTCCAGGAGACTGCGCCATGATAAGCCTCACATGGATGGTTTGTCAGAAAAAGGCAAGGGTCCTGATAAAGGATGACTCCTTGGGGAAGGAAACTGTGCTCCAGTAATAGAAGGATCACTGTAAGCTCACAGCACATCCTGTGTGCAAGTTATCCTCCTCCTTTTCCCGCAGGAAGACAGGCTGTGGGAGGTAAAGTACACAAAGTGGAGGAGGGGGGGGAGAAAGCACTGAACAGCCACCTGCCCTAGGTAAAAGAGATTTCAAGGCAAAGGGATCACAGTGTGGTAACCATTAGGTCCTGAAGACAGCAGAAGACCTACTCCAGAATTTGTAGCTTGCCAATGAAGAGGAACCCAAGAGGTGCAGTGAGGACTTGGCATCTGGCACCTTTGGTCTCATCTCACACTGGATGTTGCCAGAGCATCTGGGCGAGTTTGGTGCTTGGTGTGAGTATGGGGAGAGTGAGCACGGGTAAGAAAATGAGCGTGACTGAAACAATTTTTCAAAACAAACATCATCTTCCTGTTTCATGAAGTCTTGCCCTGTTGCTGCACTAATTTGCTGTGTCACAGCTACATTAAAACCTACTCCATTCTTAAACAAAGCTTTCACATCTTTTTCTCATTTATAATTGGTAAGCCCTTCAGAGTTTAAGAAGCTTTCGTTTTGGTGTGATAGGTGATGCAAAAATATAATCAGGTCCAAATGAAGCTGTAAGAGGATGTGAGGGCTGAAAAATACTGGATGAAAATATCAGACAAAACAGGAGGGAAATGAAGGTTGTCAGAAGCTTTCAGTGGTGGAAGGTGCAAAACTGAAACTACTCAAAAGCCTTTTGCCTTCATTGTTCCCACACGAAGGATTTCCCGTGTGTCTCTGTAAAGGACGAGCAGGTTGTGACCCAGTAAGAGACCCACTGCTGAAGTTCATCTGAATAAGAGTGTCATGGTAGCCCAACCAGTTTATAAATGGATTTTAAATCTAGGGCTCCCATATGTGACCTGAGGAGACAGCCCCATAGAGTTACTGTACAGCTCCTATTTCTCCTTCAGCCTCTAGGCCCTTATTTCCATACTTCACATCTCTTTGAGTCCTCATCTCTTTGGGATTAAATCCTGTTTTCAATTAGTTGTGGTGTACTTATGAGCATCTGAAGTTGGAGTTATTTTTCTCATTTGTCCTTTTCTGTGTTTTATTGTTTTCTGTGTAAGATGGTGGTTTCCATAGATACTTTGGACACTATTTATCTTTCCTCTCCAGACATACAGTTCCTCATAATGAATTACAGAGCAATTTTCAAATCTCCTTGATGTTTTGGCTCCTTCATCCATATCATTGCCATACTGAGCATTTTAACACTGTTGTTCTAACATGTCATCTTGATACCTTGTGCTTTTTACACAGGTTCCAATCCAGATGACGGAACTCCTGTCCAACTAGTTTTAAATTCAAAAACAGTTTATTGCATGTCTATTTTAGGATTTTGTACTGATAATTGCTGGAAACTTTAGCTCAGCTTTTCTCTACTATGGGTAACTGTTAAACAGAACAGTGTTTTGTTATTTTTGTTCTCCTTCCCCCCTTGAGAAATGTTATCAAAGGACAAAGTCTGGCAAAGTATTCAGGATCGGTATGCTCCTATATGAAAGCTCAGCTATCACTGACTGCTGTTCTTTCAGACAGCTCTTGCACAAGATTTATGTCTTTATCCTGTCTCCGCCTTGTCCCAAAGGAAAGCATATATCCTGGACTGCAGAGGTAGATGCTAAAGTGAGTCACTGCTTGGTATTTAGTGGTGAGAAATTTGACCATTATTAGTATCCCCAAATCCTAGCAGAAGCCAAGAAAAATCTGGATGTGACATAAGTTAGTGCTTTCTTATTTGGGTCTATTCTGCTCATATCAGGCTATTTACTGCACAAGCAGGGCTGTTCTGATTCAGCATCACAAGAAGTGATGCCAGGGCAGCTCCAGACCACACTTAAAGAATTACAAAGGAGACTATTACAGTCACAAATTTTCTCTTTCTCTGATTTATTAATGTATTTGTTTTCTTTGTTGCTCGTTTGTCCCAGAGCTGTTAATAAATAACCTTTAAATGTCCCTGCTTCTGCAGAGATGTGAGGAAAGTGTGTGCTCATGTTCTGCAGCTGGGCTGGAGATCCTGTGGCTGAAGTGGGGCTATGGCTTGAGCTTGGGACTTCCTGTCCCAAATTAGAGAAAGAATGGTGCTGAAAGAGGCTTGGAAACACAGTGGCAGAAGGGAAGCAGCCGTTCTTTAGCTGCTTTTTGTATGGGCCCGGGGTTGCTGGCCAGTCCAGCTGGAGGGCTGTGCTCATCTTAACAGAGCCAGCTCGTGGCTCTTTTCCATGCCATAGTTTTGTCCTCTTTGCTGCAGCAGCCATGTCACAAGCTTGTTTCTTCATCAGCTGAAGTAATCTCTGTTTTGTTGGCTTTTGACAGAGGGAAGTGTTGATTTCTCTGTCCCAGCAAGCATCTTTGAACTCACAGGCTAGAGCATGAGAACTTGGAGAGAGTGTTAAGAGGAGCATGCGACTTCCCAGGTTGCATCTCCTTTCTGGGAATGGAGAGCATCTGGTGCTCTTACTGCTCTGGGAAACATGCAGCGAGAAATCAGAGCTGTGATGTCCATTTGCCAGGCCCAGTCCTGGGTGGAGTTTCTCTCTGCAGATGCCTGGGGACTGTTCAGCCACCCAGAGGTGATGGTGATGCTTCTGCAGCAGCTCTTTTCCACAATAACGTGTGCAAATGGGACAGCTCATGTGCTCATTAGAAGGATGGGCTGCTGTGACTGTCCCTCTGTGCCCATGCTGCCTTATCCAAAATATTTCATGTTTGTATTTTGATATATTTGAGGCAAAGACAATGCAGGGAAGGGCAGGGAAGATTAATGAAGGCCAAACTGAAAGCCAAACTATGGTTTTATTATAAATAGGTTTCTTTTCCTGAACTTAATTTTCCCTTCAAGATCCACTACACATCAGAGTAATAAGTAATCTGAACTTTAGAGATTAATTACATCCTGTGCCAGCCCATTCATCCAGCAAAACTCCTTTGCTATTTTGTTACATGTTGTCATGAGACTCCGGCCTTTTCAAACTGCTCTTCTGACTGTGAAAATTTAGATTTATATTTACCTTATTACCTTTGTAACATCCCAGAAGCATTTCTTCTCTTACGCTCAGGAACTTTGTCAAGGCCTGTGGCCAGCAAAAGCCTTTGATTCCTTCTCATTGGTTGTCACTAGAAATACCACAGGATAATTCGTTTCCTGCTCTTTGAGATGGAAATTGTAGCAGCATGAGGAACAGAGCATGATATTCATGCCAAATATCATGAGCTGAATTCTCCTCATGGTTTGTGGGAATCCCAGTTATTCAAGCTGACTTTGGAGAAACTGGTATATTTTTCCACAAGGCCTGGACAGTGGATGTGCTCCTCAGCAGGAGACAGAAACTATTCCA
This sequence comes from Serilophus lunatus, assembly GCA_013399895.1. NCBI lineage: Eukaryota > Metazoa > Chordata > Aves > Passeriformes > Eurylaimidae > Serilophus > Serilophus lunatus. The sequence continues at coordinate 1,231,587 of VXBA01000586.1, forward strand.
GCTGTTCCCTGTCCTGTGCTCTGCAATGAGGAATGGAGATAGCAGTGCTGACATCTGAAGGTAAGAAGGCAAGCTGGGAACTGTTTAAGTGGAGTGCTATCTTTTTCATGCCCGCAATCCTAGCCCCATCTTACTGCTGCCCTGCCTGGATAACAAGGGGCCTTTGCTTCATCTGCTAGGGTTAGTTGCAAAGGGAAAGTGCCTACAGTTTTCTCAGATGCAAATGGATGCTATGTATGTTAAGGGAGGAGGGAAAACTCACTGGGTATCTCGCAGGGTTGAGATACACTCCTCAAAGAGAGCAGACATCTATGCTGGAAATCACACTATTAAGGGTGGCACAACCCGTATGTAGGCAAAATGCCAGGCACACATAAGCACTGCAGGTTATGCACTTGCATGTGGGGCTGCTGTAGAATGGGCATCATCGTTCAAGGGCTTTGCCAGTGCCTTTGCTGATGCTGCACCAGCTTGTGACAGTGTTTGTGCTTCTGCGATCAGTCTCCAATGGTTTATGGTCCTGAATGGGAAGTGAAACTTTAGGAGAAAAGCTGGTTGCTTTGTTGTGCAGAAATACTAGGCAGTGGCTCTTCTTGCTTACATGTGACACTTTGGACAGCTGTGTTGTTTTTAGAAACCAGGGAAGTGAGCCACTGAAAGCAGCAGTGTTGCTCAACACACAGGGTGATCCCAGGAATCTGCAATTCAGGGAAAAACATCCTTGAGATGTGGAGTGTGGCTTGGCAGCCTCAGCCCCTCCAAAGCAGGAAAGGTTGTCAGTGAAGAGGGCATACAGGGAAACTCCTGGGGGTTGTATTTTGACACCACTGTAAGAACTGGGCGCAGAAAGTGCTGTGGGTGACGAGGGATTTGGATCTGTTTTCTCTGCGGTCATTCTCCCTGTCAGAACCTCCTGTGGGGCATAGCAATATTTACAGTGCTTGGGACTTTGTGTTCTCCAGGAAGTTTCTGAACTTGCTGGCCCAACGTAGGTATTGAAGGCGGGGGAGGGGGGAGGAGGGGGAGTGGTTGTTCTGGAGGCTGTTTCCTCTCTTTTTCCCATGACAGTTTGTACATCCTCCTGCTGTGAGTAGTTGGTGGGACACAGGGGAGGGTGGGCTGTACTTTGTTGGTGATGTGACTCACACATCACCCATCTTCCAATACAAGCAGTGGTCCTGCTGTCTTTAACAGCAACAATAACTAAATACACAATAGTTGGCTGGGGCTGAACTGGGAGCAAGTGTCCAAATCGAGTGAAGGTTAGTACCTGTTACCAGTCAGGATTCTGAAGACAGTGTGACAGTCTATATAAGAAAGCTATATGATGGTGGATTTTAGTAAAAGGCAGGGTAAATCCTCAAAACTGAGAATGATCATTTTATAATTTGCCATGCATTACTTCCAGATCAAGAGAAATGTATGTTGGCCCAAGTCTCAATAGAAAAAGAGAGAGTTTTGAATTATTATTAAAGTAATTCACACTGTCTAGTAGTTCTTAAAATAAATAATTTCATAAAATAAAAAATACTTGAGCTGAATCAGCAGAGTATTTAAAATGGGCAAATAGGAATGCTAATCAGAAAAATCCTATTCACTTCTTATTGTGTTCCAAAAAAGCCAGAAAATTGCTGAAAGTTATATTAATTTGAAAAATAATATAATATCTTGAAGATGCATATTTAGAAGCAAACACGGGAAGCTAAAATTAGTGCTAATTTAAAGTTGGAAAGTGTAAAAGATAATCAAAAGATGCATAAGGAATAAGTCATGGCCAGAGATTTAAGATGAGCAAAGTAGAATGTAAGGATCTTAATTACAAAAGAAAGTCTGGCAACACTGTTGGCACATTGAAGTCAGTGCCTTAGAACTATCAATAATGACAAAGCTGAAAAGGTCAGTGCTTGATGCTGCTTCTTCCCTCTCCCCCTCCTCCCTCCCCTCCAAAAGACAAACAAATGCCTTCACATCATGTGATAGTTGAGTATATTGAAGCAATAATTTAGCCGATAAGCTGGGGAGGAGGGGAAGCCTTCTTGAGCTCGCTGGGTATTTTCTGATGAAACTTCAAGCTTTGTGGGAAATTTTAATAAGTCCTCTCCAGTTAAACTAAAACTCTGATGGGCTGGTGGCAAATTAATACCAAAAGTTTCCTGACGTGAGACTGATGTAACTGATTACAGTTTTCTGATTTGAAAACCCTCTTTGATGTGAGGACATGTAAAGGACAGCCTTAGAAGTCCACTAAACATCATATAAATATGAAAAATAACTGTCTAAAGGTCACTATGTCAGCAGTATCCTGCCCATTGCTGTTTGTATATTGAGTACCTGGGTTTGACTGCTGCGATGTGAGCCAGAAAAATATCTTCCTGCAGAGAGATTATTTAATGAGCAGGCATTGGGAAAGTTTGGTGAGGCCAGTATATAATAGCAGGGAGATGGGCTGTGAAGCCAAGATGGGAGGCAGTGTGAGTGCCTTGCAAAAAACCAGGGAGGCTGAGCACCATGCCCAACACAGCAGGCTGCCATGGGAAGAGCTCTGACAGGGGAACCTGCTTTGTGCACAGGGCGAATGGGGGACCTCTTGTTGTGCCTGTCCGGGTCACTGGGGCTCGTGCCCAGAATGCCCTGGACATCGCCTCTCCAGCAGTAAACCCGTGCTGCAGGGCCTGTGTAAGCAGGGCCATGGGACTGCCCTGAGCACAAAGCCCCTCTGTGCTGTGGCCATCTGTGAAGGGAGGGAAGGGGCCTGTGTGCTGCCTGCGCCTTTGGGCCGGTCTCTTGATGCCATCGCTTGGCTTTTCCTGCCGGTAGCACCCGCCAGCTCTCTATGTGCTTTTCTTTTTTTCTGGGAAAACAGGGTTCCTCCCATGTGTCTTGTGTGATTTCCCAAGATCATATCCCAGTCACAACAATCAGAGTAGCAAAAGGAAGAGGCGTTCCCACACCAAGCAGTGCTGTACACATGGACAGCATTTAGCAAGGTGGTTGCCATGGTTGAATTATGTCTGGATGCAACCTGGATCTTTGTTGGTAAAAGACAGGGACACATTTATTCAACCACATCTGTATGCCACAAGGAGAGCATATGCATTGCATTGGCCTTTGCTAACAGCATAGCTTGTGAGTGTATCATCCTTTTTTCTGACTCCCTGCCTTCTAAACCAAGGAAGCAGAGCTGGGAGAAGGTCCAAGAGCTACCCCTGTCTTGAGGCAGGACAAGCTACAGCAGTGCTGGCAAATACAGATGTCAATGTCCCTTTCTCTCGCTTTTTTCCAAATTTAAGAATCCAATTCCTTCAATCTTTCCTCACAGGTCAAACTTTCAGAGTTTCGATCTTTCTTCTTGTTCTCTTCTGGAGTTTCTCCAAATGATCTACATCTTTCCTCAAAGGCAGTGTCCAAAATTGGTCATAGAACCTCATAGGAGGCTTTACCAGCTTTAGATGGTGGGAAGGATTACTATAAACTGCTATAGCTGCAATAATGTTTTCTCTGGAAGAGCTGCTTAACAGATTGCTCACCACACTGCCTTTGGCTGATGGCTGTTATCTAAATGTCATATTTGCTCTTGTCCTTAAGTGAGCTAGATGTTTTCACCAGGCTCTCCTCTGTTTGTCAAGTTTATTTTCAATTCCAGTCCTATGTGTCAGTGTGCTTTGCTCCCAGCTTGGTAATACCTCAGAGGCAGGCACACTCTTCATATTCCAGTTTACTAGTGCACAGGTATGTGTGTACATGGGACAGATTAGTTCAAGCACTCTGCCCAGCTGCGTAGCCTAGATTCATAGGAGACTGCTGGGATTTGAGACATGTAGGGCTGTGTAATTTCAGTATCAAATGTCTGTGAAAGACAGCATCCAAAAAAACCACTACATTGTTTGGATTATCAGTTTCACTGACACTTCAGTGTTTATACTTCAGGATTTATAAGTATTTAATTGGGAAAAACATAATCCAGTAAATGTGTATTTATTATTCTACATAGTACTACTAGCAGAGTCAGAGATCGCACCAGTATTTAGGCCACGGTCTTTGCCATATGAATAATTAAAACTTGGAGTAGGATTTCCCACACTGTTCTATGTAACAGTTGTAAAAAGTGATATAAAATCCTGATCTGGAGCTTAAATTCTAATTTCAACATGCTCAGTGTATGGCCTGATATTTTGAAATAAACCCTCTTAAACCAAAGCAAGTTACTTACTGTACATGTGCTTGTCTGTATATTCTAAGACAAACGTGAGCCTCTCCACAGCCTAAGACACATTGGCCTGGAACAGGTGCAGCAAAGTCTTCCTAGGTAACTTGGATAAGAGCATTTTGAAATTAAAAAGGCAGATGAGTGAATAGGAAGTCAGTTGGGACAGAGGAAATTTCATAAAAGGATTGATAAAAGAAGCAATGTGGCTCTGCAGAGTGTTTATGGACTCAGATGTTTGGTTGTGGTGAGTCTGAAAACAGGAGTACCTTTTGAGTAATGTGCATCAAAACCTGATGCAAGCTCATCAACCTCACAGAGTAATGACTACTGAAATCTCATTTTCACTCACCAGGATGACAACGTATGTGTCCCCTCTCCACCCTGAACAGCAGCACTGACTGCTCCCATGTTATCACTGCTGGCAGAACGCCACAGACATAAACCCCTGAAGTCAGTAAATGAGCACAGACTGCATTGTCAGAAACCTCTGCCCTGGGTGAGTTTGCTGGGATTGCATAGGAGAGGTGCTGGGTCGTGATGGTAGCTCTGGCTGTGACAGTGGATGATTGTGTTCCTGAGGTAGTAGGGGTCCTCAGCTCACTTCATTTAGGCTGGGACTGTATCATATCCTGTATAATGGGTTCATTACTGTGCAAGGCTAGTCTTGCAGCTCTGGTGAGAATGCCCAAGATGTATATAAGCAGATTATTCTGTACACAGAGAAGTGCTGCTGGACTCTTCAAGTAGATGGAAAAGGCTGGAAAGACAAAAATCCAGAAAGGATCATTGTTTGTAAGTTGACTAAGAGAATAAATTCCAAGAGGATCAAGAGTTGCAGAAGTTATGAGATCAAAGTGGAAGACAGACAGAGGAAATAGACTGACAATAAATAAATTAAGACTGCAAATGAGATTGTTTCTGACCCTCCAGAGGTGTACTGAGCGCATAAAGGTGGTGGTGGGAACTCTCTGTGTAGCTCTTGTGCAGTGGAAGAGTGATGGCCTTGCAGTACAGCCTCTTGCCATCTCTTCTGTAACAGATTGAGCATGAACATACAAAGAAAAGATCAAACATCAACTTTAGCTGTTGTGCTAAGCCAGAATTTACAAAAATATTTGTATTTATTAGAGATGATAGGTCACAGTGAGGTTATCTGAACTAAGCATTGCTTTGGACTATGCACTACAGCTTTCAGTCTATAAACAAGCCTTAGTCTCTCCTTATTTCATCCCTAAAAACAGCTGGCTGCCTGATTCCTTTTAACTTTTGTTGCTAAGTCTTGTTTGGTGAGAAGGGAGTTGAGAAGTGGGCAGCCTTGCCTGAGTGACATCCCCTGGCATATAGAACTGCCAGTGACTTAGTGTACTGATGGCTGGAGGGGTAGTTTCATATTTGTCTTGAGGCTCTGGAAGACAAAGGAGTCAAACCTGCTTCCTTGCCTTCACACAGAGCTGCCCACCACACTGGCGTGGTCCTTCCTGGGTTATTCACTGGGAGCAACAGGGTTTCTGTAGCAAAACTGCTATTAGCTGGAGTGGCTGACAACATCTTTCTCAGTTCCCTGTCTCGGAGTCAGACAGGGTATTAGATCTGTGTGTGTTTTGGGACCGTCACTGGATGGAACCAGTGGTAGCCCCTAAAGAAAAGAAAAAAAAAGCAAAGAGACCAAAATTAGAAACAGACAGAGATGCCTGAGAAGCTGGGCTGTGCTCCAACATCTGGAGAGTGCTTAATGCCCGTGCAGCCAGGCAGGGCTCCAGCACCAAGCGGCTCTGAGGTCTGGAAGAAGAAAAGCAACATCATTTCTATGCCTACTTATGGCTTTATGAGATGTTTTTATCACTGCTTACAGTGGGCAGTATGGGAGAAAGAGTAAAGATCTCTCTCTCTTGGGGTTCTGGCTGGGCACAGAAACAGAAGATCGTGTTTGCTTAGCTGAGGAAAACTGTGAGTGGAAGAAAAGTCCCAAGGCCTGGCAATCAGATGGTAAAGCACTGCTCCACTCCACTTTAGCCACTGCAGAAACTGCAATTACACCTAGGGCTGATGGAGGTAACCAAGTGCACAGAAAAGTTGTTGAAATACCTCACTTTTCTGAACAAATGGCAGGTGAATTTTAATGATATTGAATTATTTAGCTGTGATTGCAGAGTTTTTACTTGATATGGGGTTTGTGTTTGGGTTTTTTTAAAGAATCAAATATTCAGTTATGTACACTTGGAGTGCTGTTTGGAAGGTTACTACTTCGCTAAGCTACCTTCTAGATTACGCTTATTATGGAGGAGGCCACGATTTTGTACCTTTTCTTGTATGAAACATTTCAATAAAAAGCTCCTTGGTACCATTAGTGTTCATTAGATGAATGCTCTAATATGGGATATAGCAATGAAATCACATATCTACAACCTGCAGAGTCCTGAAAAGTGCTCATGGTAGTGAACTAAAACTCAGGAAGAAGTCATATTCAGGGTTAAGGAAATAACATGCTTTAGCAAAGAAATGATTGATCTCAGGCTACAGGTGGGACATAGAGAATTATCATTATGCCTCTACCTACACACAAGGGATTTCTACAGCTGTTTATTGGGATGGTCCATTTCAGGGAGAAAATTGTTCCCACTTTTCTGCTAATGCTGGTACTTTCAGAGTGTGGTTGCAGAAAATATATAGCAGTGAGACAATAACCAGCGCAACAGGAAATTTGAAAATCTAAGAAATTGTGCAAAGTCACCTACCCTTCGTTCCTATGACAGCAAAACCCAAAAAAACCGCTATTGGCTGCCTCTAGGCAAGATCTCAGAGGAAGGGTGACAATAATGACATGAATGTGCTTTGCAACTGTCAGTGGCACTTTCAGTTTTCAAGCAAGCTAACTTAATATCTATACTGTGCAGCTAATTTTACATTATAGCGTTTGTTTTTACTCATTTTCCTAGGGTTAAAATAATATTTGTTCGATAGACATGCTCAGTGCTATCATAGCCTGAGCCAACCACTCTCTCCAATAAGAAGAAAAGCCTCCCAGCTGTCATGCTCTTCTGTTTCTAATCACTTCAAGCCATGAGTTCTGGGGCATTTTTGAATAAAGCAGGATAAAATACATTCTTACTTCCTACTGTCTGGTATGTGCACTACACTATTTTAGCTGCATTAAAAGGCAAGCATGCTGTGCCTCTAACAGGCACTCATAAAATGCAAGTGTAATGAGCTTCCAAATTTCACAGTTAGCCTCAGCAGATTTACACAGGAGTGTGATGAGAGCGAGCACAGAGCACTAGGTCTGTGTCGTGTTTCCAATGGATCTGTCTTCAGCATCTTCAAAGCAAGCTCTCTTGGCTTTTCTAGGTTCCAGTTTCTCTAGGTAGGTGGGAAGACATTATTTGGTTATAGTTAGAGATTTCCAGAGGTGTGTTGCTTCTTTTCACTTGGATTAACTTCTGAAAATAACTCTAGAATTTGAGGTAATTTGTAACACTATAGTTCTGGTGCCTGGGACAACCTCTCACATAAAACCAGAGCAGTTAGAAGATGACCCTGATCAGAACTTGAATGCTTTTCATATTTGCATGCATGATGTAAGGTGCCAGGATGAATTTGGAACACTGATACCGGAACACTGACCTGGTATCACCTGAGGTCTGTAGACCTCTGGAACCCCAATTCTGCATACAGATGCAGAGGAGGTTCAGGCACCGTACCTTCTTGGAGGGCGACCATAGCTGATGTGGTTGCCTGCACCAAGGTATTGTCATCCTGGATGACCTGTAATGTACTTCTAAACATCTCCTGGAGTGTTTGTGTATAAGGAGAAGAAAAATTACTACCTATGTGAGCAGTCAGATGATCAGTGCTTTTGAGTATGGAACATCACTATGGGAGCATCATCGTGGGATACGTGAAGGATTAATCTAAAGCAGGAAAATGTAAAAGATAGCATCATGATAGTCACTAACAAATACAGGTATATGTATATTGGTATCAAAAGCTCAAATGACATATTGGTTGTGAATGATTTTCTTCAGCCACAAATGACCTTTTTTTACAGAATTCTATTGCTAACCATGTAGTCTAAGCCACAAAAACCCTAACTTGTTAGAGAGGTTATCCCAAATATATCAGTAACAGTTAAGGAATTAGGCTGCTGCAAGTTCTTCAAAGTGTGTGATTTATAACCATATTATGCCAATTCTGTGAATACAGGCTATTCATAATTTACTAGTCTTGTGAGATGTGGCATCAAAAATCTCCGTAGTGGAGTACAGATCATATTTTCTATATAACATTGCCAGTGTGCAGGATAGCATAGCCTGAACTGACTGCCAGATACTAAAATGTTAGTGTTAGACTTCCCAACTGCATTACCAGTGATAAGGATGTTGCAAATTGTTACAAATACTGTACAAATCTGAACTACAAAGTACACTAGGAAAGGATGCTGCAAGGGTTAATACTTTGGGTTCCACAAGGTAACTCTGTTTATATATTAACAGTCTGTTCTTTCAGTTTCTCATGGATTATGATTTAGCTTGATAAACTATAGAAGTTGGTGTTTGCTTCACACAGATCATTTTACTATACTGTTGGTCAGTCACTTGCAGATATCTCAAGGACATAATCATAATCATAAGCTGCACCTTAAAATCCTCCTTCATCACCATCTGGCACAGGGGGCGCCCATGGAGATGTGGCATGGCCCATGACAGCAGATCGGCAGGACACCAGTGCTGAGCTCTGCCTATAGAAAATCTCACAAAAGGACATGGAGTTGGAGATAGGACAGGGATGGGCAAAGGCAGATACTTCATAGTGAAAAGGGGCTGCAGACCCTAAAGACCTCTGGGCTGTGATGGAAGACAGACTACTGGGATATTAATATCCTTTTTCTGTTCTAGTCACAGGTACCAAACCAAAGATGTCCTCAACAAGAAAGATCCTACTTATCCTGGGATTCCTCTCTACTTTGGCTGTAATTGCTTTAATAGCTGTAGCAGTGACCCAAAACAAGCCACTTCCGAAGAATATTAAGGTATTATGAGCTGGTACTCTCAGAGGAAAACAACATGGAGGGTTAGGTGTTCATAGTGCTCAAGAACAAGTTGTTACCCTTGCTCGGTCTGGGTAACCTCTTTTTCTGGCTCCATGCACTTCAACAGCCTGTTTTACATCTTTATCATAAAGTGAGATAGGGCTTCACTGGGGGTTGTTTCTTAAGTGATCAATCTCAGTTTTGATGTTTCTCTGCTTTTGTATCTTTTGATGGAAACTTTACACTGAAGCACTACTGAGAAGAGTAATGACACAATTCCCACAGCTGCCAGATAGATAGACTGTTTGTTTCTGGTTCCCCCGTGTGTGGAGGCCAGCACACAATGTGTCTGATTTAGAGCCTCAGATGTGATAGTGACTCTGTTTTGCCCACAGTATGGGATTGTGCTGGATGCGGGATCATCCCACACTAACCTCTATGTGTATGAGTGGCCAGCAGAGAAGGAGAACGACACTGGGGTGGTGAAGCAAGTGGAGGTGTGTAAAGTTGAAGGTAAGAGGAGAAGAGGGAGCTATGGAAGTGGCATGGGATGAAAAAGAGATAATGCAATAAAAGGGTGGGGGAGGAGAAACCTTGAAGAAGATGCCAATGTTGAAAACAGTGTGGCATCACTTAAGAGTTAGACTCAATGATCCTTGTGAATCCCTTCCAACATTCATAGAATATTCTGACTGTATAATCTGTGAGCTCCCATGGGGAGCTGTATGTGTCTGACCTTCCTGGGAGGAAAAATGGATCAACATTTTTCTTTGTTTTCAGGATGATTGGAAGTAAGCGCTTTTTGGAAAAAAACTGCACAAAAAATACTTAAATAAATAGAATATCTGCATGCACTCTTGCTGAAGTGCTGATGAACATCAGGCAGGGAGAGGGAAGGGCATGATTTGCTCTTTTTCAAAGCTTCTGTGCAAGCTAGGCACTGGGCTTGAGGGCCACGGTTGCTCACCTTAAGCATGTCATGGTGTATTTTTTTATTCAATTTAATTACTGTGTATATATTTTATTGTTTAGGGAGGCATGGGTGCCTTGGGAAGCCTAAGGGTGCACACAACAAGGGTGCACACAACATGGAGCAGCACAGACCATAAATGCAGCGTGGGCTTCGCTGCTGCCATGCAGGCACTGGTGTTGGGGCAGTTCAGAGGATACATGGCAGAGAGGGACAATGAATTTTTCTTCAGGCTATTAGCATGAGAGGCAATAGCAGCAAAACACCCAGTGTTGTAGAGTGACTATTAGGTACACAAATAAATGATAGCATCTGCCCCCAGAAGACCTAGTATAGTGATGAGTCAGGGACTTTCAGCAGCATTGTGAGGTTATGCTTGGAGTTTGAACAATGAAGTGTCTTTATTTCTTGCAGGCCCTGGGATCTCAGGTTACTCCCATGCCACAGAGAAGGCAGGTCCCTCTCTGGCACAGTGCCTACAACGAGCAAAAGAGGTGATTCCCTCAACACAGCACAAAGAGACCCCCGTCTACCTCGGAGCAACTGCTGGCATGCGGCTTCTCAGGTACTGCAGGGCTTGTCCTCTTCTCCTACAGCACTGCACTGGGATCACCATGGATGCTCAGTGGGGTCTTCTTTGGAACAGTCCTTGGAGATACTGCTAGCTCACACTGTGCCCAGATACCCTATGCTGAAGCTGATGTCTCTGAGCCTGGAGTCCCCTGGGCTCTTCCCTTTCTTGCCCAGCTTGTCCACTCACTGCAACCTTCCATCACCCCCTGCATCCAGAAACAGTGCATCATCTCCTGCATCCAGGAGATCAGCAGTGCCCAAGCTGATGCTTAGACATACATCCACATAGTCTGGTATTAAGCCTAACCCAGAATTTTTGAGCCCAAACATGCTACAAAACCCCACATATCTTGGCTCAGTCTGGGGCCATCAGAGGCTAGGGTAAATTTCTAATTACATACTCCTTTAATTCCAATTTGTGATTTTCATGGGGCTGCCCAAGAACTCTTGCCTGGCTAAAATGCAGAGCTGATCTTATGTATAAATTGCCTGGGATATCTCCCTGAGGATACCTTCTGGATTTGTTCTCTAATGGTGTTGGTGAAGAGTGCAATTCCTATCAGGACACAAGCTCCAAGAGAACAAGGTCTCTGGTCTCTGCTTGTATTTCCACTCTCAGCTGCAAGGTTTGTAAGTGTCAGACCCGCTGGCAGCTGTGCTGTCAAGGTGTGACAGAGAGGGATGTGGCCAGTTAGAGCTGGATGACCCATATGAATGTTGTTCTCTTATAATGAATACTTGGTGGAGAGTTGCTGCCTCCCTGCTCAGAATAAAACTCATACACTACTGATATCTGTCAGCCAAAGTCATTCTTTGCATTTCTTGCATTCGTCCAGGTTGGAGAATAAAAGTGCAGCTGAAAAAGTCTTGTCCTCAGTGGAAAACACACTACGCTTAGCTCCCTTCAACTTCCAGGGTGCCAGAATCATCACTGGTCAGGAAGAAGGAGCCTATGGATGGATTACTATTAACTACCTTCTGGGCAACTTCAAGCAGGTAGTATATCAGTAGTGAGTATATTTGAATCATCGACTTGCAGCACTTTGTGAATCATGCCTTGCAAGGTGTCACAGGCACTATCTTCCCTTGTGAGCTGTTTACCAGGGATCATGAAGCTGCACATCTTGCCTCAGCAGTTACTGTACACTTAGGGTACAGTATCCCTGATACTTAGGGATATCAGGATGCATCGCTGTAGTCAGGCTTAAAGCACTGAAATAAAACGCCAGCATCCTCAATAATTTTGCTTGAGTACAGCATCCTTCTCACTTCCTGATCTAAAATATTTCTGTGTCCGTAAACTTAGAAAATGATTCTTTACTATGAAGCTTATAAATAGCTGGGAACTGAAACAGTAAGTCGATTGCTTTTTTCTCACAACAGTTGTATTGTACTTCATATTCGTAGACCTCCAGCAAAGACATGATCCATGTTCTGAATTTACAAGACTGCATCTTTCTTGTGTCTTGTTCCACCTCTCATATCATGTCTCCCTCTAGGACTTCCTGTGTTTTCTGTGTTCTATGCCTCTGCTTCTCTTCCTCACAAGCCTTTCTTTTCTTTTTTTTTTCTTTTCTCCAAAATAAGATCTTCTCTATGCCTGATATAGCTGTTTTATTTTGTTTTGGTTTTTTTTGTAAGTCTGGCTGGACAAAGCTTCTACATTCCCTGAAATCCATAAGTGAGACATCAGGAGCACTAGACCTTGGAGGAGCCTCAACACAGATTACCTTTGTATCAAAGGAACTCTCTTCTGAGTCCCCAGAGAACCATCTCTACTTTCGTCTCTATGGCAAGGATTACCAAGTGTACACACATAGCTTTCTCTGCTATGGGAAGGACCAGGCTCTGCAACAGAAACTGGCCATAGATCTACAGGCAAGTAGATTTACACTTGTAATTGCACATGGAGATCCTTGGCCCTCCCAGCTTTGGTATACTGGTTGTATAAAAGTTGCTGTGCCCCAGCTAAATGCTTCATCTCTTAGTCTGGATTAGGGAAATGCCATCGTCCTCCATAAAGACGGAGCAGGAGGCACCCAAAGAGAACACAGTCAATACTTTCAAAAGTACTACCAATTTGAGGTGCCTTGATTCTTAGGGATGGGATAGCAAGAGAACTGCACTTAAGTACTTGGGGGAGGTGACATTTTACCATCTCTGAGAATCCCAAATCAACAGCAGCTTCACAAACTGTGACTGAAAGTAACTTGCCCAGGGTCCTACAGAGAGGTTGTGGCAGTACCCACATCTTCCCCTTCACAGTCAGTTCCTTAAGCCATGCTTATCACTTTGACCTGCTGTGTGCACCTTGATGTGATGTATTGTGATGAGTGCCTTGTTGCCACCATTCCTCGTGGCTCTTTCCCAGGATGTTGCTCTAGAGCAAAGTGTAACAGCTTCAGTTGATTTTTACTTTCAGGCCATGGAGAACAGCAGTCTCATTGACCCATGCTTTCACAAGGGTTATGAAAGGACTATAAATATAAGTGACTTCTTCAAAAACCCTTGTACATCAGACAAGAAAAAGCAATTACCTTTCAGCCAGCTGTACATAAAGGGAGAGGGAAATTATCAAAAGTGCCGCAAAAACATCCAGAAACTCTTCAACAAAACCAATTGTCCTTACTCCGGTTGCTCCTTCAATGGGATATACTTACCTCCATTACAAGGGGATTTTGGGGTGAGTCTTCACATTCTTCAACTCTCTATAATCCAGAATATCAGAAGAGCAGAAGCTCAAAGTAATGCTAGGGTGCATTCTTCATGACTGAGGCAGAGGAAATCATTTACAAGATTGCTTTTTGGACATGTAACTACAAAAATAGTGCTGCACTTGCAGTGAGGACAGACAAGTAAGAGCCACTCTAGTAAATAGTGGCCTACCAATACTGTGCTGTTCCCATTCTAACCCAACTCCTTGGGATGCTTAATTCACTAACTCATTTTTTAAGCAGTCCTTCCTGGTGGCCAGCACCCAAAGGAGATATACTGCTCTAAAAACTTTGCCTCCTGAGGTCAGTGGTGATACCAAATCTGAAATTCACCCAGAAGTGTCTGCTACTGAAACCAGTCAGCTCACCTGTCTGCTTCCCAGACATGATGAGGAGACTGTGCATGCTCTGAACATGGATTGTGTGTGACACCATGCTGATCATCAGTCCTAGACCTGCAATATTTCAGTGACTGTGAGGCTTTCTGGGGAACCCTTGCCCTGTTCATAAACTGCCCCATACCTATCAGCTACTGGCTATGGTCAGAGAGGGGTTTTCTGGACTTTGGATGATATGATGGGGCTTTATTCAGACCATCACCTCTGCTCTTTGTGGTTATATTGGTTGAATGCTCATCTCATTCAGTTGTCAAAATGGGATCACAGTTGTGATGGCAGTGTTCACTGTGTGTCACTAGCATATGTAAAGGAGAGAACTTACAGAGGTTCTGAGGTTCTACAGGATACCATAATTCCTACCTCCACCTCTCAGAAGGTCTGAGGGATACGTCTCAAAATGACATCACTCTTGAAAATATACCTGCTCCTGTGTGTGTGGTATTGCTTCTTATATTTCTCTATCTGTAAATAAACTCTTTTTGTGGGATTTCTGCTTTTCTGCTCATGCTGAGGCCCAGTCAGATTAAAATCATCTTTCTCCTTCAGGCTTTTTCTGCTTTCTATTTTGTGATGAACTTTTTGAACCTGACCAGTGAAACAAGCCCCGTTCCCCTGAACAAAGTGACCAGCACCATTGAGAAATTCTGTGACCAACCCTGGCAAGAGGTGAGCAGTGCTTGTTGCCATAGACTGGGGTTGCTTATACTTTTCTGTAGGATAAAAGACTGGGGTTAATTTTTAAAGCAAGATGGGGAAGATTCCCCCAGCACTTGTAGTGGGTACTCAGGCACAAGCTGGAGCAACAGGAAGCTGTATTTAACAGCCTGGTGATTGCCTTCTTCCCTAGGTGAAAACAGCATATCACCACATCAAAGAAAAGTACCTAAGCGAATATTGCTTCTCTGGAGCCTACATCCTCTCTCTCCTGGAAGATGGCTATGAATTCACTGAAAATAACTGGCAAAGGATCCACTTCCTTGGAAAGGTGTGTATTGTGGCAGGGAGGGCTCTCTTACCAGCTAACTTGCGGCCTCTGCTACACAGCCCAGCCCTTTGTCCCTGGGGTGCCACTGCCCCAGCAATGCCACAGGCAGCCCATGCACCCCCCAGCACTGATTCTGCTCCTGTTCTGTTTCAGATTGGCAGCAGTGATGCAGGTTGGACCCTGGGCTACATGCTGAACCTGACCAACATGATTCCTGCAGAGGAGCCAGCTGTGCCCCCACTCTCCCATGGCAGCTATGTGGGGCTGATGGTGCTGTGCTCCCTTGTGCTGGTGTCTGTGCTCCTGTTCACCTGGCTTCTCTTCCACAAGCCCAAGTGCCTGCAGAAGGGGGTTGTTTAGGAAGAACCTGGAGGGGAGAGGGGCTATGTCACCCTGGCTGCTCAGGGCTAGGAGACCCCGTCAGAGCAGGCTGTACATCAGAGTCCCTCTCACTGAAAATACTGACTGTACAACAAGGGCATTTATTTCTTCTGACTCACACTTGCACTGACAGATGGGACATCAGGCTCGTCTCTTTTCTCTGCCAAGGACAGACAAGCTGGTGTCCCCTCCTTGAATGGGTCATACTTTCATTCAGTGAAACTTTGCTGCTTGTTGGTTTCTGCCTTGTGCACAGCATTATAAAGAGAAAAGTGGCAGCAATCTTTAGGAGCCAGTGCTCCTGCAAGGGTAATCTCAGGGTCACACATCCCACTGAACTCTTGGGAGCTATTGCACACAGGGTGATCCTGCTCCTTCTCTGCTGAAGCCGTTCCCAAGAGCCCTTTCCACACCAGCACACCTCCACTCACCTCCCTGCGCCCTGAGCTCCCTCAGCCCTACAGCTGGGTACTGCTGTACTTGTACCTGGTTGGCCCCTGAAGGTGGATCAGGCTCCCAAGTGCCACTCTGGGAAAAGAAGGAATGAGGATGAAGAAACCGAGCATGCTGGGGGTCATCAGACTGTATCTGGGCTCTGGTGGCTGTCAGCTCCTTTTGCAGGTGGCAAGAAGCCTTTTTCCCACGTCTTCCTGATGTTGTTGCTGGACCAAAGCTGGCTCACTGTGGGACTGAGCCGTTCCCATGTCCCTAGGTACATCAAGACATGAGTTCCCAGCCAGGCGTTGCTATTTTTTGCAGGAACGACTTCTACTGTCTGAGGATCCTTAACCGGTAGCGAGTGCTTATGGCTACAGGGACTCTGGTGTGATCAGCCTCCCTACAGGTATAGACCCACTAAAGCAATTCAGGGTCACTGTGCTGATAACACAGCAGCCTCTAATCTAGGGAAAACGTTTATTAGGTGATTTTCCTGTAGACAGCTGGCAGCAATTAATCAGCATGAGTGGGTACAAATTAAACCACTCTTTCCACCAGCAAAATTAGTGAAAATTTGCCTTTCCTTCCCTCATGGCATAGGCTTATCCTATGGCCATAAGACTGAGGGTTTGTGAGCGTACATACTGCAGCCCATCTTGTAGCACATAACTAGAATGATGCCACTGATTGGGTTTATGAATCACTTTCTATTCCTTGATAAAAAAGAGAGGTAAGTCAGAAATCCATTTTTGTAAAAACACTCAGCAACCACTGGTGCCTGTCTACCTCCCAGAAAATCTTGGAAATCTCTTCTCTGAATGACCTGTAAGTTCTGGAGGCCAAAAGAAAGCAGATATCGTAGTGGAAAAGGCATAGCTAACACAAACCTTCAACTTTTTCCCCGAGCAAAGGTGTAGGCAGTGAGGAAGGGGTCAGGATGTGCAACCCCAATAACGCCTTCTCCTTCAGGCAAGCATAGACACAGAGCTTGGGGCTTTTGTGGTTTCCCAGCCTGTCCTTACACACAGTCCAGGCTGGAAAATGTCTCCCAGTTATTTCTACTTCATGACTGGAAGTAGAGGCCCTAACATATTGAAGGACCTAAAAGTAAGGGAAAAATCTACCCTGTCCTAAGACCTTTGGGCAGATCATTGTTCTTAAAAAAATCTGTGTCTTATTTTTGCTCTGAATTAGTTGGCTTCAGCTTCTGTTGGATCTTGTCCTGCCCATTTCCAAAAGCCTGAGAAACTCTGCTATTAAAATCCCTTTTTCTTTGTTGGTGCTTGCAAATTTTCATTATATCATATAAAGTAGATTGAACTTCAATCTGTAAACTGCTCTGTGCTGACCTCACCTGTAGTTCTTGACTCCACTTGTTTTAAAACTTTTACATCTTTCTGAAATTTGGATACCAAAGTTTTCAGCAGTGAGTGATAGTAGCATCACTAATAGTGTATATAAAGTAACATCCTCTGGGTTTGATCTGTGTCCCCAATCATATATCTCAGGGCTAGGTCTACTCACTTAACAGAAAATTTTGAGGCCATTTTGTCCAGTTAGACTCTTGCTACTTTTTGTTGAGTCATTGCATTCCAGAACAGCCACTGCCTCACATCGTGCATCACTGTCTCTCAATATGAGCCCTTTTGCTTTCCACGTGGCTCCACTGTTCAAAGAATATTCCCCCAAGCAGGTTATCCAGTTTAATCTACAAATGACACTTTACCATGCTGTTAGTCCATCGACTAGTTTTTGTTTTATCTGCAAATAGATTGAGATGTTGGAATTCAGGTAGAGGTGCAATCTTCCTTCTGTTGTTTTCAGCAAAGATAGGCAGATGAGAGATGAACAGTAGTTTTTGGTCATAGCTCGAAGGCATGCAGGAGTGTGATCAGAACTGCTTCTGTCGCCCAGCCAGCCTCTTTTGCAACACACCCCATCTTTGCCACTTTCCTTGTATATGGAGTCATCGTAGCAGAGCGGATGCCCTGGAGAAGCTCCCCGTGTGAGCTGGTGCGTCCTTCCTCCCTGTGAACAACACGGAAACTTGCGAAATGGCAATTCCTCTCCTGAGATCTCCTTGGGGATCTGGAAGCTGTTTAGTAGTGTCCATGATGGGAACTGACAGATCCATTAGGACATTTCAGAAATTGATGCAGGGACTCCATGTGGAAGATGGTGTGGAAAGAAAGCTTGTGCCAGTCTGCTTTTCTCATCCCTGCTAAAGGTTTATGCCAAAGGAAAAAGTCAAATACAGAACCTGGGAGCAGAGCTTTCACAATGTGTTGTATATTTATTGCAAGTCCCATAGTATTAATATTGTTAGCTCCTGGTTCTGCAGCCAGGTGAGCAGCTGATGTCTTCACTTACTCCCTCCTGTCTTAATTATCTCACCTTTTGGTTTCAGTTTTGAGTTTCTTTTAAAGCTTTAAATGTCACTTGAGCACAACTTAAAAGCCCCTAGCTAAGATAAATAAAAAATGTGTTACTTTTTTTTAAACCTTATGATTTTTAGAGATTTATAAATCAATCTCTCCAGAATTAAAATGTCCACAGACATGCCATTTGAAAAATCACTCAAGCAGACCAAGGCTCCAGGAACTGGTTGACTGAAGGTATCCTGTCTTGGTGGGACCTTTGCATATCACTGCCTGTACACACTCACAGAACAGCCTATGTTTTTTTTTCTCCCTATTTTTCTTGTTATTGCAGGACTTTATTCATAGATGCTACTCAAAATCCTTCGTCAAAGAGTTCAACTTTAATGAATATTCATTTCTTTGCTTCTGTGTTGCATTTGACCCAGCTGTATTCAGCTCAAATGTGTGTTCCGGAGACACTCAATGTGTATGTGAAGATCATTAATGACAGAAGAGGGAATTTACAAATACGCCAGAAATAATATATCACTTCTCTTGTTAATACAGTCGATCTGCCTTGCTGATAATTATCTGTGCCTTATTTCTAATTTGATAGCTCCTGGCTTTAATTTCTGGCCACCAGCTGCTATACTGTTTTGCTTTTCTGGGGTAAAGCATCTTTTAACACCACATGTTCTTGTCTAGCAAATATTTATTCACGATTCAGCTCTGCTGAACTGCCAATACTCCACACCTTGGTCTCTCTAGAGCTCTCCTGGGCTCCTAGGAAACCCCGAGATGTGCTGCAGCAAGGTGGGATGAGTGTCTGTGGTTTGGGTTCAAATGTTGATTAGCCCATTTTTGAGAAGGTCCCCTGCAGGGGGGTTTGATAGCTTTAGATAGTGCAGGAGCGGTCCGGACCCACTGGGACTGATGACTTCTATGAGCTCTCCCATGTTCACCCAAATGTCAGGAGCGGGACAAAGGTATTGGAGCATCTCAGAAGAGAGAGCCTGGGTGCTTGCAGCACATTCAGGTCTTGCAGAAAACAGCTGGCCTCCACCACAGGTTCTAAGTACCCTTCACTCTCCCCCCCCCCCCCCCCNGCTACCTCTCCTCTGTGTACAGGCTACAGCTGATTTCTCTAGCCCTACAACAAAGCACAGTGGAGCCTCCACTTGGAAGAAAGCTCTCAGAAGTGAGGCCATCACCTCTGCAGTGGGACGCTGATTTGAAATGTCAGGATTGGCCAGGGCTTTCCAGCTTCTCCAAGAGTAGTTCTGGGCCGGATGTGTACCCCTTCCTTCTCCACCCCACTTCTTCCCATGCTCTGTGCCAGGGAGGATGTGCAGGCTCTGCAGGGCTGCCAGTTTTGTCACAGCCTGTTCAGGAGGGGGCTGGGGGGGGACACACTGCAGACAACAGTTCCTACCACCCAGGCCATGTGTTTTCTTTCTGTGGCCCAGCCCTGAAAAAATGGATCTTTGTTTTGATGCACACACAAGACTCTGTATGCTTATCGTAATAAAGACTTATGAACTGATGCCAGAAAAGTTTTCGTGCTCTTTCCCAGAAGATGGGAGTTTGCCAGTAGTGGAATGGAACTTCTGGCACTAAACATGGAAAAGTCTTGAGACGTGATTTCCTCTCTTGCCACTTCCTTGAAGTTCTCTTGGGTCAGATCTGAAGTTCCCAACGGATGGGTAGCATCCCCTCCTGGTAGGGAAAGGCACTGTAGTCTTTACCAGGCTCTAGACACCTCAGATGGGTGACCTTACTCCCAGGAAGGCTGCTAGTGCCCAAACACCGTCTTTCCTTGCTTTAAATTCAACCTGACCTCCACAAAGCAGCTTGTTCTCCCCTGCTGTGAACTGGATGGATGCAGTCCTCTGTCCTCATTTTCCCTCTCCCTGCCTCAGATGGCACCACTGGCATCATGCTGGCACTGCAGCCCACCCTCTCATCCCCATCGCACCCCCACGAAC
Source organism: Serilophus lunatus (assembly GCA_013399895.1). NCBI lineage: Eukaryota > Metazoa > Chordata > Aves > Passeriformes > Eurylaimidae > Serilophus > Serilophus lunatus. Next base: position 1,251,624 of record VXBA01000586.1, read on the forward strand.
AGGTGAAGGATACCGGGCCTGTGTCCCTGGTTTACAGGGCTGTGTTTCTCTCTGTGCAACCACAGCTGTAGCTCTGCCAAGGCAAATACGCTTGTGATGGACTTTATTTTTCTTTCGGCATGCACTGTCCACAGTTTGCTCATTTTTATGGCTATTAGCTTGAACTTTCCTCAAATTTTCCAATCTTCTTCTGGTAACAATATGAACCCAATTGGATGGAGTCTTTCCATGGACAGCTCCAGAGGGATTGGCTCCTTGCTGCCTGTGACCACCAGCTGTGCAGCGATTGAGGGAATAGGGCTTACATTCACATTCCTCTCACTCACTCTCACCACCATGGCAGAGCATCCCTCTTCCCTCTCTTTCTCCCACTGCCTCAGGTCCCTCCATTTTCAAACATCTGCGTGGGGGGTGGAGGGTGTATGATCTATCCCAGATGTGTTATTTTCCAAGCTAAGTCTTTATTTACTTCCTGCACTGTTTCTAAGTTCTAACATCTTATATTGTTTGTTTCTGCTTTCATCAATGTTTTTAAACATGTCCAGATTTATTATTGGATAAAAGCTTCATTAGCATGTAATTTTCCTAGAGTGTGTAAGAGCCGTGCTAGGTCAGATAGAACAAGCAGTGCATTGGCATTGGTCTCCAGCTGCGTGACAGGCAAGGATTTAGAGGGATTGTTGGGGAAACGGCATAACCTTTCTCACCATCAGGGCCTTAGGAAATTTGTCATCAAATGATTGTTTCAGGAGCTGATATCTGTGGGTGCCCCTGTTCTCTATGAATCCATCCTATCCTCTTTTGGACTCATTTAACTTTCAGGTTTAACAAGGTAATTTCAATGTGTCCTCTGTGCAAAACTGTTTCCTTTTGTTTGCTTTAAACTTGCTGCCTGATAACAGGTTGCGTCCATTCTTATGCTATGGATAAGGCTGACTAACTCTCCAGACCTAGTAGTATGTGAAATGCATTCTCTGCCCACCCAAGGTTGTGCTCATGGCTCCTTTTTAGGCTCTAATGGTATGGCACTTTTTTTTACTGTTGTTTCTCACTTCAGTGTTGTTTGTCTCCATGTTGTTTTCCTCATGTGTCCCTTGACAGCACTGCAGTTCCAACTCTGCCACTGCTGCCACTGCTGTCCCAGGCTTCTGAAAACAGTCTGGGAATGGAAATGCAAGGGGGGGAAAAGACCAAACATGGGGTTTGTGCTATTTTACTATAGCCCTGCCTAGCACTCTGTGGCTGCCAAGTAACACTGGCTAGTGCTGGAAACCCGCCCACGTCTTTTACACTGCCTTCGTTGCTGAAGGCTGGGGAGAGAGAGCAGCTCCACGGGAACCCAGCAGCCTGAGAGCAGAGATGTGAAGGAGGCAAGAGCATTTCCCGCTGCTGTATGGGCTGCCAGCTCTTCAAAATACCACCGGACGTGACTTGTTGTAGAGATATGAACTGTCCTACCATACCCATGCTTGCCATGCCCATGCCACAGCTTCAGCTACTTTGCTTTCTTTTTGCTTTAGTTTCTTACATATACTGGGAGAAGTTGTCACCTCCAGCACTGATTCTTGTTACCTGGCTACAGATGGGAGCAATGCCATTCCAGCTTCTGAACATGCACTGCTTTCAGAGTGGCTGAGAACCAGGGATGTGGTGGGATGAAGCTTAACTGGAAAAAAGTATTATTATTATTATTACTGCTATCTTTATATATGTATAATATTCTTTCTTTTTCTGGTCATGTCTTCAAAAGGATATTTTTTCAAAAACGGGAGGAGGAGGGAACCTGTGCAGATAGGGCAGAAGACTAAGAAGGCACAGGGATAAGGAGAGAAGGGCCACTGTAGTGGAGCTGGGGCAGAAGAAGGTTGAAGTAGGAAAGTCTGAGAAAGCCAAGCCATGAGCAGGCAAGCCATGTGCTTTGCCCACCAGCCTGTACTGTTTGCATTAGAGGCTATAAACAACATCTAGAGGCTATAAACAAGGGCTCTCTGGTTTTACCACTGCTCTTCCTGGAAAACTGAGGTAGAAAGCCAGTCAGCAGCCCAAGCAGATGTGGAGAACAGGTAGGAAAGCAGTGGTGCTGTGTACCACTGGTAGAGCATTTGTAGCTTTGGTGGGGGAAAAGAAAGCTAGAGCAACCCTTGACACAGAATCAGAAGCCATGTGCATGGATCCACCTCAAGGCTGAAGGGAAGGCAAATATTTGGTATGGCACTGAGTAGCCTGAGAAGCCCATTGCTAATAGCTGGAGCTCCTTTCTAGCATGGCCTGTGCAGAGCAAAAATAGTATGTGACCAAAGGGAGCCTTTGTCCTGGATTGTCCAGCTGTGATGGTAAAGTTTTCCACTCTTTGTGCTCGTGTTTGGACTGTGTTAGGGTCGTCCTAATAAAGATCTCTGTCAGAGCCGCTAAACCGCCGGAGTTTTAATCTCGCGGGAGAAGGCTGAAAGCAAGGCTGCTTCCCGCAACTGCATCATCTGCGGGCAGAGCAAAGGGACCCTGAGGTGTCTGCTGCCCACTGGGAGAAGGGTGGCAGAGGGGTGGAGAGGAACCAGCTTCCCCCATGTCCAGAAACAGTTTGCGACCCTTTGTTAGCAGACAGCAGGGCATTTTCATCTGTCTTTATGTTGTTGAGCAATCTCCTGCTGCCCCAGCGACTGTTGGAGCTCTTTCTCACGGCCGCTCCCAGAGCAGAGCAGGGCGTTACCAGAACACCGAATAGAGCTCTCCCTGCCGCTACCTGCTCAGCAGACAGCTCCTGCATCACACCCCACGTTGACCTGTTCTCCTCCTGCCCCGTCCCAGATCGGCAGTTTGGGCAGGAGGCTGTGCGAAGTGCGATGGGGTCTCCCTGCCTCTGCTTATCCCGGGAGCAGCAAGACCGCCGGGTGAGCGAAGCCCCAGCAGAGGTTCCCACCGACCCGCAGAGCCCGCGGCAGTGTCTACTCCGCTTCCCCAAGAGATGAGGCAGGAGAGGAGGAGCGGAGCCGGGGCCGGGCCTCTAGAAGGAGCAGCGGGAGCTGCCAGCGCCGGGCAGGCAGGGGCCGGGCAGGGCTGCGAGAGTCGTGCGGACAACGAGGCCAGCCCGGAGCCATCCCCACCCCGCTCGGCTCTTGCCCCACGAGAGAGCTTGGCGACGGGCATCCCCCCGCACGCCGCCCCCCTCTCCTCTCCCCC
>VXBA01000586.1:1254832-1269936 GCA_013399895.1 Serilophus lunatus
GGGCGGGCGGGGGGAGCGTTCCTGCGCCGCGAGGCCCCGGCGCGCCCCACTCCCGCCGGCCCCCAGCGCCCCCCGCCCGCAGGTGCAGGGGGCTGGCACTCGGAAGCTGGAAAGAGCTGGTTGGAGTTTGCACTTTAAGATCACGGCTGGGAGGGAGCCGGGGCTAGAAGCTGGTCCGGGCGCCCAGCGCCGCGGGAGGATGGCGCGGTGGCTGAGGCCCCTGGTAGGAGCCCTGCTCCTGCTCGAGGGGGCGGCCGCCCTAAGCTTCCTCCACCATCGCTACGAGGAGCTGGTGCAGGCTCTGTTCCGCGTGCAGAGCCAGTGCCCCTACGTCACCCGCATCTACAGCATCGGCCGCAGCGTCGAGGGCCGACACCTCTACGTGCTGGAGTTCAGCGACTCCCCGGGAATGCACGAGCCTCGTAAGTACGGGGGGGATGGGGACAGCGGCTCGGAGAGGACGGGCCTCGTTGCCACACTCCCTGCCACGCGGCACCGCTGGGGCACGGGGCGGGGGGTGTCTCCTTTTCCAGGCAGGACTCCTGGCAATGCCCAGGTGCCAGGCAGTACCGTCTCCAGCAGAGACCCCGCGGCCAGCCCGGGGACGCGCATGCACAACCCGCACAACCCTGTGCGTGTGTGAGCTGCTGCGTGACCCCGGAGCACACTTTGGACGGAGCGCTGAGTTTTACGTGCGAGCTAATGCGAGAACCCAGGCGTGTCCATCCCAGAACACCTCCTGCCCTGCCCTGCCACCGTCTCCCTCCTTAGTGTTGCTCAGGCAAGGAGAGGCAGCACTCACCCCTCTGCCCTTTGCTGATGGGTAGTGGCAGGGAAGGGTTTGGGTCTTTCTCCTCCAGATCTCAAAGCCAAAAGGACAGCGGGCAGGGACTTGGGGCAGAGCGGGCACTGAGGTTCTCACAGCTCTGCCAGCCCCGTGGGCTGGGCAGCCCCTGTGACAGGCTGTTCTCGGAGATCCCCACCTGGTGCCACGTGGCCCTTGGCAGCAATGGCCCCTTGAGCTGCAGCATGGTGACACTGCGGAACCAGACCTTTCTGGCTGCCAGGTGCACCAGGGAGGTTGAGAGGACCAGGTGGCTCTGGGCTGGGGGGCTGCACATGGAGCTCCCTCACAGCCCTGCCTTGTGCTCCTGGGCTGCAGATAAGAATGGAGCTCTGCCTACCTTTTGCACGATCTTTTGCCTTTTCAAATCCTAGCTGATACGGTTAAACACAAGGACTAATAAGTCCAGGCAGACTAGTCATGTAGAAAACTGAGCAGAACCTGAACCTCCACCTCCCTCAATGGAGCAGCCCCCACAAACTCCACGGCACTCCATGCCTGGCAACAGCTTGCCCAAGGACACACTGCACTGGGGGCTTACTGCTCTGCTCATGAAGCCCAGAGTATCATCATCAGGGATACCAGGAGGTGGGATAGGGGACTTCCCTGACCACCTCTGTGATGGCCCCGTTCAGCACAGGGAAACCTGCACGGTGCTGAGGACGCCTGGGGCAGCTCCACAGCGCATCCAGGGCTGATCCAAAGCAAGAAGCAAAAGGGCACCGACAATGCACCACTGGATTTTAGACTTGCAGAGCCACAAGAGAGCAGCTGGAAAGGCTATAGGAAGTAATTCAGATCTCACCTGCCCCAGGCAGGTAGGATAAACCTGTGTCCCTGCTTCCCTCAGGCTGGCACTTTCAGCTTGTAGAACAAGAAATTTGGGAAACTGTGGATTTCCTTGAAGGACATGGAAAGTAACTCCAGAAAGCAAGCCTAGAGTCAATTGGCTTACATGCAGTAATTAGGACTTGTGTATCCACGCACATAAAGTTTGGGGTTTGCATACTGGAAAAGGCTGACAAGCCCTGCTGCAGGCTCAAACAAAACAGAGAATCCCTACTGAGACATTATGTTTTTAAAGGCTGCACATATGTCCAGGATTTTTCTGTATTTTAGTAACTGAATTATCTAATTGAATCAGTCTCATGTCCGTGAAATCTAACAAGGTCAAAATATGTCTCCCACCTCTAGGGTCTTGCACAGCAATCAAAAGATATGGAAAAGCAAAATCTTTAGTTAAAATTGGATTTTTTTTTTATGCAATGTCTCCTCCCTGCACAATAAAGATGCAGAGGCTTTTGCAAGCAGCAGCTCCCAGTGTGGGGCTGCAATGCCTTTTACCCCAGAGATCCTGATGGACACCACACATGGCAGCAGGGCTGCACTGCAAGTCTGATTCCTGCTGGTGGCCAGAAAACTCATGGTGCAATGGAAGTCTCAAGCTCTGTCAAGCCAACATGTGACAGTCAGGCTCCTTTTTTAACTGAATTCCTCTGGTGTCTTTCATCCTACCATCATGACTCCAGCCTACAAGTCAACATTTTATTTTCTTACAAGCAACTGCTTTAAAAGACCCTCTGGGAAAGCATAACCCATCCCTCACATGTCCTGCCTCTCCTTCAGCAAAGCAGCAAGTCCTGCTCTGGGCACTGTCTGCCTGTGGTCTCCGAGTCTGTATTTTGAGACCTTATTTTAGAAAAGTTGGTGGCAAGTGACCTTTTTGCTCATAGTGAAGCTGCCTGAGGGACAGTTTGATCCATATTCAACTCAGCTGCTGAGGCTTTCTCCAGGCTCTTGTCCCTTGAGGGTGAGGAAGGCTCTAAATCTTGACCTCGGAGGCAGGTAAAGAGGAGGGAGAGAGGAAAGTGCTGCTGCCTCATATCAGCATGAGAATCAGGGGCTGACTACAGCAGTCAGAGGTGATTGTGCCCTTCCAGTGAAAGAGCACATCTCACCCCAAGCCAGGGATTTGTGTTATCCTGATGAGTAGTGAAAAGTTCCTTAAAGAAAGTATGCCGAGACAGGAATGTGCCATGCTGGTGAGAGGTACTAAGCAAACGTGGAAGGGCAGAGGTGGGAGAAATGACCTGCCCCCTCCACTGCCACCCTCCACAGAGCTGTGAGGCCCTGGCACCCCAGAGCTCAGGATGGCAGTAATCTTGCTAATGTTCCCTGGTCCCTCTGTGCTGCTTCTTGCCAGTGCAGGACCAAATCACCTGTAAATACTCATGTTCTCCAAAGGCCCAAAGCAATGTAGTGGGGAGCCCAAGCTGCTCTCAGGGGTTCTGTGGCAAAATGGAGAGGAGCTCATATAAGAACTGTGCTGCTCTCTCTCGCTGAGGATTGCATTTTCCAAGGGAAAGGGTCATTTCACATCATTTGTTGTGTGACCCTTGGGCTTTCCTGGGGCTCCCTGTGGTAGAAATTTGCTCTCCCCCCTGCCCCAGCCCTGTCTGATGGTGTCACTCTCTTGCTCTTTCCAGTGGAGCCAGAATTCAAGTATGTTGGGAACATGCATGGGAACGAGGTGCTGGGCCGTGAGCTGCTGCTGCAGCTTTCTGAGTTCCTGTGTGAGGAGTACCGGCGGGGCAACGAGCGGATCACCCGCCTGATCCATGACACGCGCATCCACATCATGCCCTCCATGAACCCCGATGGGTACGAAGTGGCTGCCAAGCAGGTACCAGGCAGCGATGGCCTCCTCCAGCTGAGTAGGGGCAGAAAGCCCTTCTAATCCCTGTGGGACCCTCTTCACTGCAGTTAAGAGGAGGGGGCATCCTTCCTGTTCATGCCCTACCATATTTGTCCCCCTCAACTGGTATCACTGCTTCGTGCCTCCAGTGCCAAGGGCTCGCACTGTGTGTCCTGTCACAGGTGAACTTGGCAGCTGATGCAGGAGACTTCCTATACAGTCCTATACAGATATTTGTGGCTCTTTCAGTTAAGGCAAATTATTTATTTGTCTTGTACCTTTCTCTGTCACCCTAGAAAATGAAGATACTGTTATCGACTTTCCCTGTCAGTACCAATACTCTTTATTGTTCTGCCAGCAGTAACACGTTGTGACTCAAAGGCACTGAAGTGCTGTTAGATGGCCAGTCCCTGCCTCTCTGACACCCAACCTGCCTGCACCCACTTTGTACTCCCCTTCATGATGCACCTTTGCTTGCAGGGCCCGGACAGCAACGGGTACTTGACAGGGAGGAACAATGCCAACGGAGTGGACTTGAACCGCAACTTCCCTGACCTCAACACACTCATGTACTACAGCAGGGAAATCAGCGGGCCAAATCACCACATTCCATTGCCTGACAACTGGAAAAGCCAGGTACCAGTCTGAGATGCTGTGAGAGCTACAGCATCCTCTTAGAGTGTCTCAGCATGCAAGCAAGTGCACTGTCATTTGGCTTGCATAGTGCTTTTCTTCTTCTCTGAGCCTTCTGCATGCAGATAAATGATGTAATGCCGGTTCCATATCCCAGCTTGCACTTCTGCCAGGAGGAGAGGCTGGCATCACAGCCAGCTTGGGAAGGAGGTTTCAATGCACCACCTCTGCAGAAGAGGTAGTATGTGTGCTAGCTAATGCCTGTGCCTCAGGTTTTGGGATTGTTCTGGAATAGCTGTAGAGAGTATGCAAGAAGGAGAGCCTGCTCTGTGTGTCAGGGCAGGTGGTGGAGAACAGAAGAGGCTGTAAGGGCTCCAGCAGACACATTGCAGGACAGAGTCTGACATGACCAATCATGCTGCAGCCCAGCATGAAGCATCAGCTGGCCTACGGGTGGTTGAGCTCTTCTCCCTATCCTCTTCTCTCTTCTTGCAGGTGGAGCCAGAGACATTGGCTGTGATCCAGTGGATCAGCAGCTACAACTTTGTGCTCTCAGCCAATCTGCATGGTGGAGCAGTGGTGGCAAATTATCCCTATGACAAGTCTCAAGATCAGCGGTTCAGGAGCCACCGACGCACAGTCAACACGCCTACCCCTGATGACAAGTTGTTTCAGAAGGTGAGCACAGCCATGTTGGGTGAGGGCATTCCCTGGCAGGGTGCAGTGTGTTAGAGCTGGACGTGACTCTCTGGTCACTGCGTCATGCAGGAGCTGAGCCAAGAAACATGTTGGAAATAACCATTACCAGACTCAGGCATTTCTGTCAGCCCATGTGCCAGGTTGGGATAGTCCCACTATGATCCACTCCCACCACAAAGACAGGCCAGTCTTAACCCTCAGGACCCCTTCCTCATCTGTGCTGTGCTTGAGTTCCCCATGACACCAGTAACACTGATGTCTTCGATACCAACCTGCTCTTCCAGAGCTGGAGCCTGCCCTCAGCTTTGTCACACCATCTTAGCACGTATGGGATTTTTTTTCCTAGAGAGATGTCAGGGTCTGGCTGGGGATCTGCTGAGAGCAGGATAAGGGAGGTGGGTGCCCAGCAGGCGTTTGTAGGTGGTAAAGAACAAGAAATACAACACTAGCAAGAGCACCAGGAGCATAGGTACACATCAGGGCATGCATCAGTCCATGCTGCTGATCCTGTTAGCACTAGCTGCAGCCCGTGGTTTTTCTCTGTTATCCCATAAAAAATGCCTTCAGTCACTGCTTTCAGTAGGAAATACCCAGCACAAGAAAAAAGCAAGTCTGCGTCAGAACAGTTAATGAGAAAAATAAGTCTGAGCTGGAATTCAGCATTCTCTGGAAGCAGAATCTGTGCAGGGCTTGCCAAGAACCTCCTGGGATCATGCCTGTGCTCAGACACAGATGTAAAAAGACTGCAGTCTGGGGTGTAAGCTAATGATACCCACACAGCCTCAGGAGTCAGAAATGTAGAGAAGTAACTGTCTTCCTGCTGACAGAATGAGATTACACCAGCATCTGAGCCATAGTACAAGGATATAGAGTTTGCATTAGAAAATTAAAATGCCAGTCTCTTTTAAACTGTGTCCTACGCAAAGAACTGGCTTTGGACGCAGCAGCCCAGTTTTAGCTCTGCCTTCATGCCTAAAAATAAGCAATAATCTTCATAAGGTCAATAAACAAGTGGTTGCTAGAACCAGAAGTTGTCCAAACTCTTTCCTAATCCAAATTCCCATGATCTATATAGTATTTGCATCAGGACTGATACTGGTTAGTTTTCTTTGCCTATCTTCTCCCTTTGTTAGGGGCATTTGCTGTGTGGGGCCCAGCATCAGTGAGGCTGAGCATCCCTCTCTGGGCCCAGTGCCCTCTGCCCCCCCTCTTCTCAATGGGAGTAGGGCAGAAGCTGCTTGTGCCATCAGTAAACTTCCATCTTGGCAATTGTTGCTCTTCCTCCTCTGCCTTCATCTGCCTTCATTTTGTAGAGGTCCTGGACACCTTGAGTTGTAATTTTGTGGCAGTAAAATGCAAGAGTTGTCTCCTCTTTGATTTCTCTCCCATGCTTCTCTGCAAAGCCTGTGCAGGAAGGAACGAGTGTTTTTTCCAGAGCCAAGCAGGTTCCCCAGCCACACAGGGCTGGAGCACTGACCACTGGCTGCTCTCCCTCTAGCTGGCCAAGACCTACTCATATGCACACAGCTGGATGCACCGCGGCTGGAACTGCGGGGACTACTTTGCTGATGGCATCACAAATGGGGCATCCTGGTACTCGCTCAGCAAAGGTAAGGGTCGGGCAAGTGAGCACCACTCACAGCAAAGTGATGAGCTGAAGAGAGGTGAAGGGATAGATGAGAAACCTCAGGATAGGACGGGCTGGGGAAGAACTGTGGCAATAGCACTTTGCCCATTACTAGCCACCATTCTGGTGTCTGCATCTCAGACCAGGAAATGGCATGGGAATACTGGAAGTGGCTTGGGAAAGAACCACAGAAATAGTCAAGGTCTGCAGAGACCTGTATGCTACTGGACAAAGGCAGCATTAATCTGTTAGTATAATTGAAAATGCTGTGGCATAACTCCATCAAAACCCAAAACTTGACTAAAGGAAGACATTTCTTGTAGCTGCTGCTCCTGAAAATCTGATTAAAAAAGGTAGTACCCAACCTCCCTGAGCTCCTGAAGGTAGAGTGGTGAATGGTCCAGCTGAATGAGAGAGGAGGGCAGCCACAAGGGGAAGGCTGCATGAAAGGAAAAGGTTCTAGCTGTGCTCACATGGAGGGAGGAAGCTGCACCTGTGGAGAGTGGGATGGTTCTGGTCAAAGAAAGATGGGCCGAGGTGACTGAGACATGCGAATAGGGGGGAAGGGGACCTCGCCCTGGCCACAGGCTTTTCTTCTCTTGCAGGCATGCAGGACTTCAATTATCTCTATACCAACTGCTTTGAAATCACGCTGGAGCTGAGCTGCAACAAGTTTCCCCCTGAGGAGGACCTGGAGCGGCAGTGGATGGCCAACCGGGAGGCCCTTGTTGCTTTCATTGAAGAGGTAAGGGGGCAGTCCTGAGACCTACACCCTTCTCCTGCAGGTCCCCATGGACCCTGGTGGTAGGGGAGTAGGCAGTACAGGTTTGAGGGAGGTGATAGCTCGTGGAGTAATCTAGGTGGTGGCCTTTGAGGAGGCTGTTGTGTCCTAGACTGACTCTGCAGTGGATAACCAGGACATCCAAGGGTACAGAGGAAGGTAGGATTGTCCCCAGAGCTCTGCCGTCCTCCGCTGCTCAGCAATACCTTCCTCGACCCATCAGTCTGTCTCCCTCCCTGCAGGTTCACCAGGGCATCAAAGGGCTGGTGTCAGATGAGAACAACAATAACATTGCAGGAGCAGTGATTTCTGTCCAAGGAATCAGCCATGACGTCACCTCTGGTGGGTTTCTGGTCCACTTGCATGCTGTCCCTTTTGAATACAAACTCTCAGAGGCTATCTGGATATGTGGGTGGGGGTTAGCAGGTGAGGCTGTAATATGTGTGGCCAGCAGGGTTTGTTTCCCAAGGACACTAACTGTGAGAAAAATGCTTGTGCATCTTTGACCAGAGGGCTTAGGAAAGCTTAGGAAAGACAGAGGCAAGAACTGGAATGCAAACCTCATTGTAAAGGACTTCAGAAACTCAGCTCCCATTTTATCTAGGAGAGACGATTGAGGGGATAATTTGCTCAAGCATATAACTATCTACAAAGAACTGAAAAAGTGGATAGCAAACAACACAACGGCAGAATAAAATTAAAGACTGAAAGTTCAAGCCAGACAACTTTAGACTGAAAATGAAGTGCCACTTATCCAAGTTGTGGTTGTTTCTCCTTTGCTGACCAATTTTAACCTCCTTTTCATAACTGTCCTCCAAGTGGACCGAGCATTACAGACTGCAGCAGAAAATAGCTGATATTACAGGTGTTCAGAGGTCAGACTATGGAATAATCAAAACTTCTCCTGGCTATAGGCCTGTGGCACAGTAACACTCTAATAGTTGGCACTCGCTATGCCAACATCTATAGGAAAGGGGAGTTCAGAAGAATTCACAGAAGAGCTGTCTGACAAGGGGTCTCTGTGGTCTCCTGTCCACCCTGCTTAGTGCAGGGTTGTCCCCAGCACTGGCTCTGATCAGCCATTGCTCTCTCCAGCCAATTTTCACTGATCCCAAGGATGGAGATTTCACAGCCTCTCTGCTGTTCTGTGCCAGGGCTGTACCACCTTCACACCGAAGCTGCACTCCCTGATCCACCCTGAAGCAATTTGCAGTACTGATCTAGTTCCATAGATGGGCTTATACTCAAATTGTCTAGGTGATGTATAATGTGTTGTGACCTCACTGTTGGCTGTCTCCTGTCCCTGTTATTGCTTCTGGCTTTCCTAGGCTTTCCTAAGCCCTTTCTGGTCAAGCATGCACAGGCATATTTCTCACAGCTAGTGTCTTTGGGAAGCAAACCATGCTGGTCACACATATTACACCAGTACACGGTCCATCAAAGTGTTCCTGGGGCTTTCTTTTGCAGGGAGATTCAGGGAGCAGCTGAGCTGATAAGCAAGTAAAGCCCTGCTAACCTAAATGTGGCAAAATTGTGTATGACAGGATTTGGAGATTGTGTTATGCGTAAGGCATCAGACTGGAGCTGGGATTGCCCTTGGGTCTGCTGTCATCTGACTGTTGAGTGCTCAAATTTGCAGTCTCCTGGCACAGGCAAAGCCAATGCTGCTGTTCAGTCCCCTTTCATTTGGTGTTTACTTGCAGTCTGACCTCTTCTCCTTGGCACTAACGAGACATCACTTCCAGTGTACCAATGTGAATAATCCCACCTTGCAGAAGCTAGCAGTTTTGGGAAAAAAATTCTGGGTTTTGAAGGGTACACGTCCTAGAGGAAGTACCTCAGCAAGAATAAATGGAATGTCTTTTGCTTTGCCGCCTAAGCATCCCGAGTGCTTTCTCTTCCTACTTTGTGTTCCAGGTGATATGGGAGATTATTTTCGGCTGCTGCTGCCTGGCACTTACACTGTCACAGCCTCTGCAGAGGGGTACCAACCCCAGACGGTGACAACAACAGTGGGCCCAGCTGCACCTTCATTGGTGAGTCAGGCTGCATAGTCACAAGGGTTTCTCAAAATATCTTCACCCCAGGGAGAAAGAAATGCAGTGGGAGATGTCTAGTGAGCAGTAGAGAAAGGAGATGGGATTTAGAGCACTGCCACTTGCTACAGGCTGACTGCTTTGGCCCACACAGGTTGCAGAGAGGAGCAGGGTGAAGACAATGCCATGTGCCTTTAAATTCCTTACTGAGGGCTCTAAGTTGCCTGGGCTGCCATGGCAGCTCCTGTGTCCCTCTGCCTCTTGGCCATAGGGGGAGCCCCTGGCTGGCTATGGCTGCTGCTTTTTAGCTCTCCCTCATTCCTCTGCTCTCTCCAGGATGTGATAATGTGGAGACAGCATCTGATCCCTGAGATTCAGTTATTCCCCTAGCTTTGTGTTTTTCAGCACTCTGGTATCATTCTGCCTGGGACAAAACACGTTATCAAACTCACAGCAAGAGGCTGAAGTCTGTCTTTCTTTCTGCTGAGAGCACCCAAGACAGATAGAAACAGGGTGCCAACAGAGAGCAGCCAAGCACCTTTGGGAGATAAAGTGCTCTTGACAGTGGCTTGTCCCCTACAGTGCCTTTCCGAGAGCAGGCTGGACAACTAGAAACTGGTTATAAAAACAGTAGGTGGCGATCCCTGCCCCTGCTGTTGCCTTGTGAACATGGTGGAATCAAAAATGCAGTCTCCTCTAAAGACCAGTGGGAACTCTCGATCTGTGACATCCTGGTACATCATTTGCTTCACTGTATGTACACTGGTCAGGCTCTGCTGTAAATACTCTGTGGTTGTTATCCCACCCTCCATCTCTTCATCCCACTCTACCCAGCCTCTGAAGTACTTCCAGAGCTGCCCTTTACTCAGAATTAGAAACCTTCTAATTTTCATCCTAAATGTATTTATGGTCAGTTTATCCCTATTTGTTCTTTTGCCAGTGTTGTGCTTTAAATAGCTACTCTTCTTCCCTGGTATTTATTCCCTGGTGTATTTATAGAGAACTGTCAAGCCCAATCCTAGCCTTTGTTTTGCTAGGTTAGGCACCCAGCTCTTTGGCTTTCCTTTTTAAAATAGGTTTTATTTTTACTGTGTTACTGTAGAAGACTGATTCGTTCCCTGATGGTCTGATTTTTGCAGATCTCCTGTCCCAGTAGCCCTCCTATCCCCATTACTGCAGCACCTCCCATACCCATGGTTCACTCCATCCTTACCAAGGAAGTCCATACAGCCCCACTCCGGTTTCACCTTTCTGTATGGCCTACCCATTCCCCATTTAGCTGATGCAGATTGTCCTCTTCTCCCTCTTGTTCCTGCTTGCATGGCAGTCGTGAATAGAGGGCTTTTTCCTGATTTTTTTTTTGCCTAGATCTATTGGAAACACTGGCTGATGAAAGACTGATTAAGCAGGATTCAGCTAAAAGATACAATTGAAAAAGACTGCCTGTCCTAAAGCATCCCGTGTATTAAATATTCACATTGCAAAGCAATGCTATGTCTCCAGTCTGTGGCAAGAAAAGGTGAAGAAAGAGCATAGCTCAGTCCCTTGCTTTTTACAGCTCTTCTTCCAAACCATCCTAGGACATCATATTGCCACAGGAGCAACTCTCTGCATAAGAAATGTAGCTCATTGTTTGCATAACATTTTCCACAGGGAAAAAAAATGTTTCCAGCTGCTCTAAGAACAGAGTTCCCTTAACACTGGCTGAGGCCCCTTATTATTTGTCTTGGCCCCGGAGTCAGCTTCAAAGGCAAGCAGCAGAGGCAGCAGGTCCTGTAGACTCCTGGGCCTGCAGAGCACAGGCACCGGTGTTACACAGGGGGTTTTTTTCTGTCTTCAGGTGCATTTCCAGCTCAAGCAAGAAGTGGTGAGGAAGCCCCCAGAGCGTAAAGCCTCGGGCACACGCATGACCAACAAAGCCCTTCAGAAGAAGGTCGTGCCAAGAGCCACCCGCAGGGGGACCCAAAGATGAGGACAGCTCACTTGGCTGAGAGCTGGGGGAAGCCGTTTACACGAGGCCTGGCTGATGACTCCGGCCTGTGAACTTTGCAACAGCCCGGCGTGAAACTAGCCCAGATTATTAGGTTATTAAACAAGGAAGTATTTAATCCCTGAGCAAATTGTGAAGTCATTCACAACGAAGTGGGCCTAGGCTACAGTTCCCGAGGCAGTGTGTCTATGTGTGTGAGTTCCTCTCCTGCACTCACTCAATCCCAGAGAGTTCTGCTCCCTTTACTCCAACCGAGATGCCCAGACAGTAGTGCATACTCGGGATAATGAACCCAGGCCTTGGTATATGCTGTATTCAGAAGTTGGGCACATGAATCCTGGCAGTAGTCCTCTGGGTGCGAGTGCTGTGCTTCTCCCTCAGGTAAGGTCACTTGGTGTCTGTAGACCCTGAAGTTAAGGGAAGGTCAGTTTTAAAGCAGGCAGTGATGTGAGCAGCTCTGAACACTTGTTTGAACCACATGTAGCACAGTTATCACTGGTTGGCAACACTGGGAGGTGGTGGTCCAGTGTCATCTGATCTTGATGTGCAGATGGGACTTTCTAGCAGCTGGTTTGGATTATTTGTAGTCAGACAGGCTGAAATGATACATGCTGGCAAAAGCCAAGGATTATCCTGTCTCCTTATGTCTTCAGACCCAAACCAGATGGTTGCTGAGGGTTCTGCTCTAGCCAACACAAACTATTAGTGTGAGTGCAGGAACAACTAGGTGAGGTTTGACAACTAGTGATGAGCAGAAATCCAAGCCATGTTATTTGATGCTTCTTTGAGACAAATACTCCAAACCCTAGTCCTGTCAACGTGCAACGGGGAAATGTGGATGCCTGATGACACCTGCACAGTGTGCCATGCGGGTACAGCCTAAGCCATGACAGTTGTGAGCATAAGCCATGAGAGTTGTCATTGAATTAGGAAAGGCAGGATCCATAGGTCAGTGAGGTGGGGTACTACAGGCTGAGGCTTAAAATGCTGCTTTGGCTGTGTGGGCAGGTTTGGAGTGGAAGCAAGAGTAGAAACAAAGCTGGTTATTTCCGTGGTAAAAATATCTTAAGCAGGCAAAACCTTTGCAGCATTCTTTATTGAGAATAAATAATTCCAGAGGGATAAACAGTACAACCTATGTGCCCCAGTGATTTCTTTTTTCTTGGCTGGTTTTCCTTATCTCCCCCATACAGCCATTGGTTACACTGTTTCTGTCTCAAGTCTGTCCAAAAAGTGTCCCCCAAACATGCCTTTGCTCCTCCTCTTTTCCAAACATTTCTTACTTTCTTGTAAGCAACCTGTACCACCCTCCTGCATAGGCAATATTCTGCACTTCATCCCTCACCATCACCTCTTTCTCTGTCTCTGCTACAGTATGCTGGTGGCATTCTCACCATTAACAGCACACACACGCTCTTGTAGTTCTGCCTGCTCTTTCTCTGTCATGCCTGTTCTTGTAAAGGCAGAGGAAGCTGTCCCTTGCAGGTTAATTATACAGGCTACTGCAAAAAACAAGTGCCAGGTATGGAAATGCCACCTGCATCCCAGCAGTGTCACAAGTCACCTTGCTGAGCCTGCTGGCTGCAGGGTGCTCTCATGTTGCCCTCTTGTGGTCGTAGAAAATGTAGGACTATCGCAATTCCACTTAACTTTCCAGGGCAACGTCAGTGGAGGGGGATTTCTTCCCGAGAACAGGACAACCAGCCCAGGAGGCCACATCACCCACCCTTGCAGGCTGCTGTGGAGTTGGCAGTGCAGCAGAAAAGAGTGTCAGTCATAAACTTTTTCCCCTACAAGAGGGCTTCTGCAAGATACAGCCCTCTAGAGGACTCTCGGTGCTGGAATTGTCCAGCTCATTCTCCTCCCAGCTCTGAATATTTTCGTGTTGAACAATTTGGTAAAGCTCCACTTGGCCCTGGCAGAGCTCTCCACGTGAAAATACGGTTACGAAATACTTCTGAGGCAGGATTTTTAAGAATGCCTCTCAAAGGCTTGCCATGAACTTTGCCCCCAGTATTGCAAGAAGTATGGGCTAAAAAGAACACGAAACCTTTGGACTGAACATCTGCAGCATGGTGGTTTCTTGTGCTTTTGAGACTCCAGTCAAGGCAAAAGCAGTTGCCAGGTTTGTGACAGAAGGCATAGCAAACAGCCAATCCTGCCTGTCTTCTCTAGGTCACTTACTATTTTGTAAGACCTTTTCTCCACTCTGTCCTTCTTCAAGCTGAAGAGTTCCAGCCTACACAGTTTTTCACTGAACAGTCTGTTCCTGTATCTCTGAGCATTCTTACTGCCTGCCTCCAAACCTTCCATTCTCTTTTATCCTTTCTGAGATGAAGGGACCAGAACTGTATGCAGACACTGGAAAAACATT
This sequence comes from Serilophus lunatus, assembly GCA_013399895.1. Lineage (NCBI taxonomy): Eukaryota > Metazoa > Chordata > Aves > Passeriformes > Eurylaimidae > Serilophus > Serilophus lunatus. Next base: position 1,268,512 of record VXBA01000586.1, read on the forward strand.
TAAACAAAGTGAAGCCAGGCCCAGTAAAATGAAACAAAACTATTAAGCAAAACCGTGAGGATCTTGGGAGAAGCAGGAGGGCGGATGCCTTCTGCTCTCTGTAGCTGGCATGGAGGAAGCAGAATAAGAGAAAATACGAATAACTAAACTTGAGTGGTGCAGCTTTGACAGGGATGTCAGCAGAGGAGAGTTGATCATGGCAGTGACCTGAGAGGCTGCAGGAAGCTAAAACCTTTCCTTGGCAGGCAAGAACAGCAGAAATTTTGTGTCAGAGGACATCTAGAGCCCTGTGGCAGGGGTTGGTGTCCATTCTTCAGCACCAGTAGACCATCTACAAGCATCTATACCTGTGAGGAAGAGAGCACCCAGTTCCCTGTGCAGCTTCACGCCCCCTGCCAAAGGCATCTACCCCACACCAGCCGTGTGGGTTCCCCCCTCAGGGCAGCAGACGGGGAGTCAGCGCCCAGCCTGCGCACGTACCAACACGACTCAGAGCCTGCGTGCGACGCTCCACACACCCGCTCCTGGCTGGTGGCAAGTCAAGCTGAGATCTGTGTGGTTGCTATGGAGAAGTGTAGCTAAATGCACAAACATGTGCCAAGCGCTGATAACTGCTCAGGAGGCTGGCTCCGGGCTTTACAGCATGCTGCTGAGGGATGGTATTCCTTGTGGCATGGAGGCTTTTTTTCGTCCACCAGGAAAACCAGTGTGGGACCTACTGCACTTGTAGTGCCCTACTCCCTGTGATCCACAAACTGGCCCTCCTTGCCACGGATTTGTGCAGGGGATCTATTTGTTTTTCTCCATCTTGGTGCTCTAGCATAATCGTACAGTGTATCTAAGAGCCAAGCTAGCTGCTAGCAGCAAAGCTGAGCCTGCACCAGATGGACAGTGCAGACCCACTCGTCAGCTGCTGCCAAAGATGAAGCCGACAAGGCAGCGAGAGATTCCCAGAAGGCAACAGCGGGGAAGGGGAGCCCCGGCGGTGTCTGCGAGGCGCCAGCGCTCTGTGGGGGAAGTCGAAGAGGATTTGCGCAGGCAGCTGCCTGCCGTGCTCCGCGCCGGGCTCCCGGGGGCTCTGCCAGCAGCCTGGCACGGTGCACGGCGCACGGCCGCCGTGTCCAGCCCGGAGGCTACGGGGGTGGCTGCACCCCACGTCCCCACTCCTGGCACCCATGCTGGGGACTGTGTCCCGCGTCGGGGTGTCCCCGTGGGCCGCCGGGGAGAAACATCTCGCAGCCTGTGGCCGAGTGGTGCTGCAAAGGACGATGTCCCCACGTCACCGGGGGCCCCCGGGCTGCTCAGGCTGCGGGCCAGCCCCGCGAAGCGGCCCCGCCCCCCGGAGGCACCACGCCGAGCCGGGCCGGGCGGAGGAAACCGAGCGGCGGGGCGGGCGCTGGGGGCCGGGCCGGGCCGGGTCGGGGC